>CM055873.1:38060794-38208294 GCA_029582165.1 Portulaca oleracea | reverse complement strand
AAGACCGCTGAGGAGGCGAACGTTTTCCTTCATGAGCTAGCACAAAACTCTCCAAATTGGGGTTCGGACCGTTCGCGAAGAGGGGAAGGATCTTCATCTAGTGATGCCGTGTTGAAACACCTTGCCGATCAAATCTCGGAGTTGAGTCAAAAGTTTGCCCTCATGGATACCTCGAGGCAAGTCAATGCCGTTCAAGAGATGCAAGGCCCTTCATCCATGCCCGATAGCAACATGGTTGAATGCAACGTTTGCAATGGGTACCACCCTAATGGTCAATGCCTAGGTACCACGACATGGAGCAAGCCAATGCCATCTACCCCAACAACAACCTCTCCTATTCCAATAACCATCCCATTAGACCACAAGGAAACCCAAGATACAATGCTCGACACAAGTTTCTCCCGATTTTCTAACCAACCTCAACCTCTTGTTCGCCTCTCACTACAAAACACATTTCAAAACCCTCCATACCACAAACCCCAATACTTTCAAAACCCTCCTCCACAACAACCTTACTATAACCACACCCCCACAACCATCCTCTCGCTACTCAAGATCCTAATTGAAAGCAATGCTTCAAAAGATTTTAACCAACCAAGAAAACCGGATCAACCAACTTGAGCTCCATGTGGCTCAAATGGCCCAACAATCCGTCCGACCTCCCCAACCTATACCAAGCCAAACCATGCCAAACCCCAACAATGGGAAAGGACAGGAGAAGCAAGTCAACGCAATCCACTTGAGGAGTGGAACTACTTATGAGGGCCCTTCTATAGTAGAGGAGGAACCGTTGGGAGAAAGGAGTGGAGATGTTGTTGACATCACTCATGAGGAGGGAGGTGAAGATAACATTGTTGATGGGAAAGAGGGAAGTGAAGGCATTGAGTCCAGCGAAATCGAGAGGAAGGAGCCTAAACTGAAGAGTGTTGAGAAGGGGGTAGAACATGAGCCGATCACCCAACCACTCAAACCATACAAGCCACCGGTTCCATACCCCGAGAGGCTTGTCAAGACAAGGGATGAAGCTAAGTTCTCCAAATTCATTGATATGCTCAAAAAGCTTCACGTGAATATCCCTTTCCTAGATGCGATTTCGGAGGTCCCGGTTTTCAAGAAGTACCTCAAGGATCTCTTGACCAACAAAAGGAAGATCCGGCATGAGAACACCATTTCTCTCACAGCCGATTGTAGTGCCATCATCTCCAACAAAACTCCTACCAAGTTGGCCGATCCCGGAAGTTTTTCTATACCTTGCTCAATTGGGGAGATGAAGATAGGAAACGCCCTTTGTGACCTTGGGGCTAGTGTGAGTGTCATTCCATGGTCAATATGTCAAAAGCTCCGCCTCGATGAGCTCACTCCAACCACCATTAATTTGCAACTTGCGGACCGGTCGATTAGGAGGCCAATGGGTATCTTGAGGACATTCCGTTCCAAGTTGGTAAATTCCTCATCCCTTGTGATTTTGTGATATTGGAGATGGATGAGGACCTACATACCCCTATTATTCTTGGGAGGCCATTCTTGGCCACGGCCGGGGCTATGATTGATGTGCAAAATGGGAGGCTATCTCTCAATGTGGGAGGAGAGCAAGTAGTGTTCAATCTCGAGGAGGGAAAGAAGCACCCGACATTTGATGACTCATGCTATGCAATTGATGTGGTTGAGGATGCGGTCGATGATTCTTTATGGGAGTCTCTATTCCTCCAAGGTGCTTTCGATGATCCACTTGAAGCAAGCTTGATGGGCACTTGTTCTTCAACAACGGAGGGGGACGATGTGAAGTTCTTCACCGACCTTTTGGATGCTACTCCCATTATTGAGAAGTTTTCTCCGGATGAAACATTTGTGCAATGCATGGAGATTGAAAAGGTCGTCACCGAGAGACCAATCAAGTCAAAGAAATTACCTCAAGTTGAGCTCAAGCCTTTGCCATCCACTTTGAGGTATGAGTTTTTGGGTGAGGAGGAGACATTCCCTGTGATCATTAATGCTAACCTTGATGGCACTCAAACTTCAAAACTTCTTTGTGTTCTTAGAAAACATAGAAGTGCCTTGGGTTATGCTATTGAGGATCTCAAGGGTCTATCCCCTTCTATTTGCATGCATGCTATCGATCTTATGCAAGATGCTAAACCATGTAGACAACCACAACGTCGATTAAACCCGAATATGCAAGAAGTGGTTAAAAAAGAGATCGTTAAATTGCTTTCCACGATCATTTACCCTATCGCTAATAGCGAATGGGTGAGCCCCGCATTGTGTGCCCAAGAAGGTGGCATGATCATATTGAAAATGAGCATCAAGAATTGATTAGCACTAGAGTTGTGAATGGCGCGTGTGCATTGATTATAGACAATTAAACAAGGCGACCCTCAAAGACCATTACCCTTTGCCATTTATTGATCAAATGCTAGAGAGACTTGCCAGAATCCCATTTTTGCTTTCTTGATGGCTATTCGATTCTTTCAAATACCCATTCACCCAAGCGACCAAGACAAGACCACGCTTACTTGCCCTTTGGCATCTTCGCATACCGAGGATGCCCTTTGGGTTATAACGCGCCGACACCTTTCAAAGGTGCATGTCGGCTATTTTCGCGACTATGGGAGTCTTACGGAAATTTTTATGGATGATTTCAGTGTGTATGGGTATACCTTTGATGATTGTCTGCAAATTTGGAAAAAGTGTTGATTCGTTGTGAAGATGTCAATCTAGTCCTTAACTGGGAAAAATGCCATTTTATGGTTGAGGAGGGTGTTGTCCTTGGCCATGTGATTTCAAAGCGGGGCATAGAGGTGGATAGAGCTAAAGTGGAGGTCATTGAGCGCCTACCACCACCACCACAAGGGGTGCGTAGTTTTTCGACACGCCGGGTTTTACCGGCGATTTGTCAAAACTTTTCAAAATTGCTCGACCTCTCACCGAGCTTCTATGCAAGGATGCCCTTTGTCTTTACTATGAGTGTCTGCCGCTTTGTAAATTGAAGGAGGCTTGACCACCGCACCTGGAGTTCAACCACCGACCGAGCTACTGCTCAATTTTATGTGCGATGCTAGCGACTATGCCGTGGGGGCATGCCTAGCACAAACCAAGGATAAGCAACCAAGGGTCATCTATTATGCAAGTCATGCCTTAGACGCCGCCCAACGCAACTATACCACCACGGAGAAGGAGTTGTTGGCTATTGTTTTTGCATTGGACAAGTTTCGCCAATACCTTTTGATTTCCAAAGTAGTGGTGTACACCGATCACTCGGCTTTGAAGTATCTACTAGGCAAGAAGGAGGCCAAGCCGAGGCTCATTCGTTGTTTGCTACTAATGCAAGAATTCAACATCACCATCCAGGACAAAGCCGGTTCCAAAAACGTGGTGGCCGACCACCTTTCACGGATCCTTGTCGAATTGGAGTCCCGGCCTATCAATGATTCTTTTCCGGATGAGAAGTTGCTTGCTATCCAAGAGGAGACCCCGTGGTTCGCCGATATTGTGAACTACCTTGCTTCGGATGTGGTCCCGCCCGAGCTCCATTCAAACCAAAGGAAGAAATTCTTTTGTGACGTCAAGCACTATATTTGGCACGAGCCTTACTTGTTCCGGATATGCAACGATGGCCTATATAGAAGATGCATAGCTCAAAGCGAGGTTTCGGAGATCTTAAATCATTGCCACAACAAGCCATGTGGAGGATATGGGGGAAAGGATAAAACCGCAGCCAAGGTTCTTCAATGCGGATATTGGTGGCCGACGCTTTTCAAAGATGTAGAAGTTCATGTCAAAGCTTGCGATGAATGCCAAAGAGTTGGGAGTTTTTCTAGGAGAAATGAAGCACCCTTGACCTATATACTTGAATGTGAGATTTTTGATGTGTGGGGTATTGACTTCATGGGCCCATTTCCTTCGTTAAGGGGGAATGAATACATTTTGGTGGCGGTAGATTACGTTTCCAAATGGGCCGAGGCTATTGCAAGCCAAAGATGTGATGCCAATACGGTCTCCAAGTTCTTCAAGAGGGTAATCTTCCCTAGGTTCGGCATCCCAAGAATAGTCATTAGTGATAATGGGCCTCACTTTATTGAGAAGAAATTCGAGGCATTGCTCAAGAAGTATGGGGTGAATCACAAGAGAGGTTTGCCCTACCACCCCCAAACTCAAGGGCAAGTGGAGATCACAAACCGGGCTATTAAGGAAATCCTTCAAAAGACCGCAAGGCCCTCAAGAAAAGATTGGGCGACAAACTTGATGATGCTCTATGGGCGTATAGGACGGCATTCAAGACTCCATAGGCACCACTCCTACCGATTGGTCTATGGTAAGGCATGCCACTTCCCGGTGGAACTCGAATACAAAACATTTTGGGCGGTAAGGAAAGTGAATTTTGATGCAAAGGCCGCGGGGGAGAAACGGTTGTTCCAATTGGAAGAATTGGAGGAGATCCGCCAGCAAGCTTATGAGAATAATCGAATCTACAAGGAGAGGACAAAGGCTTGGCATGACAAGCACCTCACCACGGAACTTCAAGGTGGGTGATCAAGTATTGTTGTACAATTCTCGCCTCCAACTCTTCCCGGCAAGTTAAAGACCAAATGGTCGGGACCCTTTGTCATTGTCAAGCTCCACCCGGGTGGAGTTGTGGAGTTGGAGAACAAGAAGGGGGAAACTTTTAAAGTGAACTCTTCCAAGGTCAAACCATATGTCATGAGCGAAGAGTATGCGGGGACTATGGTAACTTTCCTCCCCGATACCTAATGTCAAGATCCGGTCAATGGTCAAGCTAAGGACCTTAAGCAAGCGCTTCATGGGAGGCAACCCATGCTTGTAATGAGGAATTAGTTCTAGGAAAAAAAAGAAAAAAAACAAGAGAAAAAAAAGAGAGATGCAAAAAAAAAGAAGAGAAAAAAAAGGGGGAATCATGAGTGGGAGAAGAAAAAAAAAAACGAGGGAGGTTTGGAGGTTGTGTGTAAGATTTGAAGCATATTGGTTTTAGAGGAGATAAGTTGAAGGAGAAGCTAAGGAGAAGAGAGACGAGGAACAATTGAAATTTTTTAAGTCTGGGAGCGTAGCGTTCGCTACACCCTGCGTAGCGCTCGCTACGGAGCACTCCTTGTCTTTCTGTTTGGCCACTGTTTAGAGCGTAGCGTTCGCTACACCCTGCGTAGCGCTCGCTACGGAGCACTCCTTGTCTTTCTGTTTGGCCACTGTTTGGAGCGTAGCGTTCGCTACGAGGTGCGTAGCGTTCGCTACAGATCGATTCCTGACTTTCTGCCTGGCAACTGTCTCGGGCATCGCGTTCGCTACGCAGACCGTAGCGCTCGCTACGGATCGATTCCCAGTTTCTCGGCACTAGGCGTAGCGAACGCGACGCCCAATTTTTACGCAGACTGTAAAAGGGGAATTTCGGCCCCCCCTTCATTTCACTTCACTTTTCACTCCAAATTCGACTCACCTTCCTCTTTCCTCCCCAACCTTCCTAAACCCTAACCCTCAAAAATCACCATCTTCATCCTTCTCTACTCATTCTCCACCAAAAAGACCATCACTCTTTCCCCATAAACTCCATTTCCACCCTTATCTTCTCACCTTTTGCAACCCCACATACCCATTTTCACTTTCTTCCTCTAGCATTTGAACTCTTCATTGAGTTTGGTTTTAGAGGAAGCAAAGCTTGAATCTTCCAAGTTTACTCTCACGCATTCATTCTTCAAAAGAGGAACAAGTGAAAAATATGCCTCCACGACCTAGCAAGAGGGTGCGGGATGGAGCTTCATCCTCAAGGGCATCACCCATTATTGACCAAGAAGATGAAGGTAATGACTTCCCTGATTTTCCTACCCAAAAAGCTGAGCCTTTACGCTTAAGTTCGCATGCTAGGAATAGAGTTACCGTTCAAAATGATAGACATGCTCGACGATTAGCACGGTTCAAAACTAGGAATATATGTTTTCCTTATGTTTATGATGTTGAAACGTGCAATGAACACCACTTGGGGCCTAGCATGGAACATTTAATTGGGGTAATGGGGTGGGAGCAATTTGTTCAAATTCGTGCACCCCAGAGGGATCAAGCAATTTATGAGTTCCTTTCGTCTTTTGAGTTGTTGAATGATGGGACAGCTGATGCTTGTTTTATCACAGGTGGGAAACAAGCCCATTGAGTGTGATCTTGTGAAGTTCAATAATTTGTTGGGTTTGCCGAACGGAGGCCTAACCTATGGCCAAGCCTCGTTCTTCAATGAGGGGGAGGCTATGCGGGAAATAACATGTTGGCGGAGAACTTTAATTAGGGCACCAAATGGGGATGTATTGTATTATGATGTTCAGGGTTCCAAATCCCGAGATTTTTGTAATCCCGCCGTTAGGGTCTTCCATAGGTTAGTTACAAATTCGGTTTTCGCACGGGATGATGGTAGGGAGAAGGTGCGGAAAGATGACCTAGCTATTTTGCACCATGCTTTACATGGTCGCCGAGTCAACACGGGATCGTGTATTCTGCACCAACTTAAGCAAATGTCTACCGATGGTGTCGGGACTTGTATAGCGTTGGGTCACATTATTACCCACTTCCTACACCAGTATGGGGGCCCGATAACCCCATACCTTGGCCGTTGCGATACGCACCACATTCCAGAACCTATGGATAGCGACCGCCTCCGCCACTTCCGTTTTTTCTCCGTGAATCCATCGCCTCCAGCACTCCTCTACCACCATGGGTCCGTCCCCAAAGCTGTGACTACTCTCCGGAACCAACAAGCCCCTCGTTTAATCGATGTGCGTGATCAAAACAATTGGTCTTGCGGGTAAGAGCAAACTCCTAGGCTTGTTGGTGGGGATAGGGGGTTCATGATGCCTCCTTTTGAGAGGGAGTTGGAGCAGCTGCGGGAGGCGGCTGAAAATCAACGCGAGGCACCGAGGCGAGGTGCAGAGAGGGCGGCCCAAGAAGAGAATGTTGGGGAGCAAGGACAAGGGTTGGGAGGACAAGGCGGTTGGGTTTTGCGTCAAGAGGATTTTGATGGACTGCGAAACGACGTGAGGACCTCACGGTTCCATGAATCAAATGATGATTGCCAAACGCGAACTTATGACTCATTGACGCAATTGAACAATCGGGTGGGTCGCTGGAGAACATCGCGATGATCGGGCCTACTACCACTACGCTGTCATGGGCCATCCACGCGTGATCCGGATGGGTCAACCCGCACTACCCACCACCTCCTCCTTCAAGGAGATCCACCATCATGATTGTAGCTTTATCCTCCCCACTCTTTCTCTTTATTCGATTTATCATTTGATTGTTTGTAGGAGGTGTGCATCTAGTGGGTGGGTGGGGCGTTCTTGTGTTCCCGCCCCCTTGTCGCTTTATCAAAGATCCTGTTGTCTTATCTGTGATCACTGTCCATCTCTACCTTCATCCATCTTCCATCATGTTTAGATTGGTTTTGGTTAATCACTTGCACTTAGCTCCATCAAGTGCCAAGTGATGTTTCACCCTCAACAAGCCGCCTCATTGATTGAGAACGAGGTTGAGGTTTCACAGGCAATGTATATAGCTTTTTTCTTGCATATAGATTTGTTTCTTGCATTTTTCCTTTGTCCATTTGGACATTTTTGTATATTTCTTTTGCATGTAGATTCGATTGCATTTCGATACGTTGCATTTTTCTTCTAACCTTATTAGTCTTAGCTTTTCTTTTGTGATCGTGGTCCGAACTTTGGTTACACATTGGAAACTTACAAGGTACGTTCGTCCCACCCTTTTCTATTTTTGTACATATTTCTATGTTTTTGTTTGTATAGTTTGTTTTCTTTTTGCATGCTTGTTTTTCTTTTTGGTGGCGCACCCCTAGTATGCTCTGTGTTGGGTTTTTCTTGTTGTTGGAGCCGTGTGGGCTCGGGGCGCCACCCCTTTTTATGTGTTAGATGTTTGTACATATGTTTGTTTTTCCTAGTTTTTCTACCCTTCAAGAGACATCCTTCCTACAATGAGGACATTGTGGATTTTAAGTGTGGGGGGGAGATCATTATGTTTTGGATAGAACACCTAGTCTTTTTCTTTCTTAGAAAAATTCGAAAAAAAAAGTGAAAAAGTGCTAAAAGATGAAATGCAAAAATCGAAAAGTTTTTGTGTGAAAGAGTAAAAAGGGGAGAAATGTTGTGAAAACCCCAAAAGTTTCTTTTTCTTTTTGAAGATACTTCCATTCACAGTTTTGTAGATAGTTGTCTAATTCGCCGATTCAGTTAGTTGGAAGCGGCCGGTATGAATAAATAGAAACCTTAGGAAGGATTTTTGCCATGACTTATCTCTGTTAGACCTCTACATGGAATGGGAAAGCGTAATCCTCAAATCTTACACGCTTTGACTTTGTCTTCTTACCTAAGTTAGACGGTTTAGATGTTCAATTGCTTAAGCTCTTAATTAATACATTAATCAAATAACTGTCGGGCCTACCGTCATGGGTTGGTTTGGGTGGATCGGCACTCTATGCCCCTTAAGTGCAATGACTCACGTATGGAGAAACCCAGCAGGGAGGGTAGCCCTTTGCGAAGGCCGGTGCTTAAATCCCATAAAACCCGACGCAAACACTCTAAAAGACACAAAGCGGATTGAGTGGAAAGAAAAGAGTGTAGTTTTTGCTATGAAAGAAAAGAGCGAAGCAAGAAAAAGAAAAAAAAGAGTTGAGCAAAAGAATCGTAAGAAAGAGCAAGAAAAAGCAAGAAAAAAAAAGAATAGAGTGGTGTAAGAAAAAGAAAGAAAAAAGAGGTTGAAAGAAAAACCAAGAGTGAAGTAGGATAGATAATTCCGAGCTTGAGCATGAGAACAACTCTGATTGTCTGGTTTAGGATAGGAAAGACCGACTAGAGCCCACTTGCACATATTCACGAGGTGTCTTGCTCAGCAGGAAGTGTTTTGGTTCAAAATCTCAAAGATTGGCAGTTTTCCAACCTTCGTGTCTTAATTTGTTTGTACTTGTTTCTTCCAATTGATTGTTGAGGCGGGTTGGGGAACTAGGTGCATGATTGGGGACAGGAGTATTTTCTTTGTTTTTGTTTGGCTTTGTTTTTCGGTTTTCACTTCTCTTTCTTTCCCTTTTTTCCTTTTTCTTTGGCTTTTGTGGGCACAGCCGCTACAAACCCTCACGAGTCCACCTCGTCCACCCGGGCTACCGGGGGGTTTAAAGGGCTTGATGCATATGCTAAATGCATCCGCGATTCCTGCGAAAGTGAGTTAGGTGTTTATGTTTTTTAGCTTCTTAGGTTTCTTTCGGTTAGTTTTGCTCGGGACGAGCAAAAGTCTAAGTGTGGGGGGGTGTTTAGTCCCATTTTAGGGGCTAAATACCACTCGTTTACGCCGAGGTCTATTGCCATTCCCTAATAAAATGGTTATTTATTACGTGTTTTGTGACTTTTAGGCTTTAAGTTCGGAGAATAATAAAAGGGGGCGAAGATGCGGAAAAAGGCGATAACACGGTCATCCCGAGACCTTTGGAGCTGATTTGATGCCGTGGTGAAGACCCGGGAAGCAAGGGAGACCAGTCGTGCGTAAAGGAGAGGGATTTCGGGCCAAAAGGCTAAGTATGGGGGCATCCAGGCTCGTAGTGTTCGCTCTGGCGGGTGTAGCGATCGCTCGTCCCATACTTAGATGGAGATCACCTTAAGAGCGTAGCGGTCGCTACGCCTGTCGTAGCGATCGTTACGAGTCCAGCGAAGGTTACGCCCAAGGCGTGAGCGGTCGCTACCCCTTTCATAGCGCCCGCTACGATGAAGCCCTGATTTTCCAAGTTTTCTTGCTGACGGTCGTAGCGTTCGCTACGCCCTCCGTAGCATTCGCTACGGATGAGTGACTGGGTCGCGACACTGGGCGTAGCGGACGCCTTGGAGCTGAAACGATTCGCCTGCTCTGGGTCGTAGCGAACGCGACGATGTCCGTAGCGTTCGCGACGACCTTATTTCCTGCTTATTTTTCGTCCAAAACGACTGTGTTTTGGCCCTTCTTCCCCTTTGTTTAATTAGCTCGACTTGTCATTTTTGAGGCAGCTTTTAGCTGGAGATTAATGTTCTTTCTTTTTACATCTTTTACCTTTCAAGAGTTTTAGGATTAGCTTTGTGGGGATTAATTTCTACTTTGTTGGTTAATCACTTTCTTCAATCAAGGCAAGTTGCTCTTCATCATTTGGGTATTATTGCTCTTCATTTATTGCCAATTTATTGTTCATCCATTTAGGTATAATCTCTTTTCTCCTCACTTTAATGTTTCCAAGTGTTTTGTTGCTTGTGTTTAGTGTAGTTTTATGTTGTTAATCGTAGTGGTTAGTTTTATTATCCATCCTTTGAGTAGAATCATGCTAGGGTTTTATTGGTTGTGTGTTGCTAATTTCTCCACCATGTCTAGAAGCTAATTTTCCTTGAGGTGAGGGGGTGATTAAGGCCTTAATGGGTTTTGGCTAAGGTGTTTATTGATTAAAGTGTGTTTTAGTTGGAGGAGTCTATTTCCACTTAGTGTCTTCTCATTGGGGGTGGCGGTTCAAGGTCCGAGAGCTCTTTGAATCGTTATACACTCAATGGGAAGCCTAGAGTGGGATAGTTAGGTCTATGCTTGCGAGGGTAAGTGTAGGCTTAACTAGGAATTAACGCAATTCTCAACCCCGATGGTTCATGGTGGACATAGGGTAGTTAATATGAATCTTCCTCGAGGGAGGGGATTCATTGTGGCCTTTTTCCCGCGTTGTTCCATAGATGAATCCGACTTTATGCGCTTTAGTCATGAAAACTCCTTGATCAAAGATTTCGTTAAGTGTCTAAAACCCCCGAACCTCTCTTTGTCTAATTATCACCTAGTTAATCGTCTTTCTAGTTTTAATTTTGTTATAATCAAAGTGTTCTTTGCTCCGTGATTTATTTCTTGATTCAAGGCTAAAACCGAAACAAAATACGAGAATTTAGACCACAGGCTCCCTGAGTTCGACAATTTACACCGGCCTGCAAACCGTTGTACAACATGTAGCCAAAATGGTAGGCTATTGTCACAATCTTACACTTATTGCATGATGGGTTTCATCCTTTTAGAATGAAATATTCCATGCAAAGGCATAAGATCAGCTTGTTGGACTTGCATGAGATGCTTGTTTAAGTTGTAAGGGACATAAAGGAAGCCTCTGAGGCTACTAGGGATGTTCCCAAGGTCAGAAAGGGGAAATGGTTTAAGAAGCTTGCTAAATCAAGAAAGGCCTTAATGATCAGGAAGGCAAAGGCAAACATTTGGTGCATAAGCCTGAGATCATCTGAAAAAGGTATGCCCATTGTACCTGATGGACTTGGAGTCTAGAGATGTGATCTCAAGTTCGGGTACAAAATGTGATTGAACGCAACCTTATTGTCTGTACTTTTGGGTATTTGATATCAACTGTGAATCATACATTTGTTGAAATATGTTGGATTTGAGCTGAAAAGTAGGCGAGTCAATAAGGCAGACGTCAACCCGAGCATAGAAAACTAGCAATGTGCTGCTGTTTTTTTTTATGCTTTTGGGACTTAAAGAGTTTATCTTAACCTTCCAAGGATATACCTGAACTCAATAATTGGTTATTTGTTAAATTCATAAATTGGATTTTGGTTGGAAAGGAATAATTTCCTTTGGAAAATGCAAAGGTGATTCTTTGATGGTTCCAAGGATCAAATCTTTTAAGATACTGACATTTTCTAATGTCTAGTATGCATAAGATTTGGATAAACATGTTCATCACATTGTATGTAGAGCATATAAATCTGACTCAAATCTAATTCACCTTTGAGTTTACCGCAATGGTCATGTTGAATAGATAAAGGTCTCCATATGCTACTTTATGCAGGCATTTTGGGATGACTTTGAGCTCGAAACATCTGGTTGTTTGTGATGCCTTTTCTGATAGGACAAATGACTATATCACCTTTTACTGGAATTGATGAGCGGGCTAGTGAGCTTTCAGGACGAGTACATGTTCACTCGCAATACAGTGCGGGTTGTTGTATTGTATCCACAGGGAGCAAGGTCTTTTTGTCAAAACTTTCACTACTAAAGCTTAGTTTAAGGTAACCAAAAACAATTATGAGGGGGAAGAAGAACAAGGATCGATAATCAAGAAAAAACAGAGAAAAAGAGGATTCAAGGGTCGGTTTTCACCACCTAATGATTTCCGTCAACAAAGCAATCCCGGACAAAACACTAAACCAAGCTAGAAGATAGGATATTGCAAGAACAAGGCCACTTCAGGGCCTCTCTCGAGGTATACCCGAATTTAACCCTCGAGGTTTGTCTAATAATTTCTTAAGGATGCACCTAAAGAGTTTGAAATGCAAATCTCCTTATCCGAACCCTTCCACTTTTCTCATGTGGAATAGTTCAAATACCCATTCGAATACCCTAGGGACTATGTTTGGATAGATTTAGTGGGTTTTCACCACACTAAACCCCATAGTCAAAAGAGTCATCGAATGAAAACTTCATAAACAAGGCCTAATGTTCTATCTAGAACTAACTCTAAACAAGGGGACTCATTAGGGGCTAAACCTCCCCCCAAACCCAAGGGAACTAGCCACTAGTCATGGTATTAATTATGCTAACCACATCCAAACCAACCTTAAATATGATTTCTAACAACCAACAATCAAGAACAAGCAAAACAATGAAAATAACAAGCAAAGCAATTAAAGAGCAATGAAAGCAATTAGTAAAGTAATTAATAAAAGAGTTAAGGGAAGAGAATACTTATCAAAATGCTGTAGATGAATAGAGGAAAGCAATAAAAAGATGATCCAACAATCTCTCAATTGTTTGAATACCCAAATCTTCAATAATAAACATAAATCTCCAAAACCCTAGATTAATCTCTCACTAATCACTAAGGAATTACTCTAATTGAAAGCTAAAATGTTACTAAAATATGGTAGAAAGTATGATAAACTATTTTGATAAGATCCCCCTCTACTAAAAGACCTCATAGCAATACTCAAAACTCGTCACTTCACTTAGCAGAAAAAGCGCATCTGCAGGGGACCGTGGCTACGGTCCTGCGTAGCGAAATGCAGGTTTCTCTTCTCTTCGCAACACTGTGGGCACGGTGTCTCTGGACCGTGGGTACGGTATGGCGATTTAGGTCAGGCAAGATTTCGCTCCTTCGCACCGTCGTGGGTACGATCTCCCAGGATCGTGGGCACGGTCCTGCTCGGACTCCTCACCCCTTGGACAAGCCTTTAACCTACTGTGACTGCGATCATCATGACCGTGGCCACGGTTCAGCTCGGTTCCTTCACCCTTTGGATAGGTTTTGAACCCACCGTGGCTGCGGTCATCATGACCGTGGTTGTGGTCATCATGACCGTGGCCACGGTCCAGCTCGGTTCCAAAGATCTTCTGGGCGTAGCGCCCGCTACAAAAGTGGTGACGAGGGCTACGCCTTGGAGCGTTCAACAGCCAAGGGACGATGGGAGGGTAGCGCCCGCTACCATGGGCGTGGCGGGGGCTACGCTTCGGTGAACTTCAACAAATTCACTTCCTTTAGAGCCACTTGACATGTCCAGCCTTTCCGCATTCCTTCGCCTTTGACTCGACCAAGACTCGGGAAATCTCGAGATTCCCAAAATAGTTGCAAAATGGCCCTTTTTACCATGTTTTGAGTAAAAACTCCGAAATCTACAAAAATAACCAAAAACGCATTAAAAGTTATTGAATTAAACTACGAAACAAGTCAAAAGCCTAAGGATTTAGGCGGTATTTAGACACAAAATTGGGTCTAAACAGTACATTTGGATGTATTTGTCCTATGAGAAACTAGTATCAAAGGTAGGTTTCGGTACTTCATTGTTTTCTAACGGCCTGAGTATGACATAGTTGTGTCTACCTGATGCATTATGAATTGAAATCTTTAAAACGTTTAAAGCATTCCGAAATGAGGTATAGAACTGGCTTGGCATAAAGTTCCAAAACCTTCGATTGGTTCGAGGTTGTGAACATATGAGCCAAGAGTTCGTTGATCATCTTAGAGATCATGAAATTTTTTCATAACTCTCTCTTTTTCGAGAACACGACTGAAATGGTGTGTTTGATTGGAGAAATCGTGCCTTGTTTGATATGATGCGAATGATGATAGTTGAGCCGAATCATTCCTTAGATTTGGGTGTAAGCTACTAACACCTGTGTATTACTTTTGAAAGTGATAAGCCTACCACCTACAAGCAGGCTTTGAATGATCGGATTCCATTAAATGGCTTAGAGTCATGAAATCCAACATGGACTCCATGTACCAAAAATCTTTATAGTAAAGATTGACATGGATGGTAAATTGGATGTTTGCAATGCTCAACCGGTTGTTAAGGACTCATGTCCATGGTTGTGACTATGAAGACACCTGCTCACAGATGGTGATGCATAAGTCCATTAGGATACCCCTAACCATACTGCATGGTATGTCCATAAGCTGGTGATTGGACGTCAAAACCGTTTTTCTAGATTGGTCTTGGAAATGGTTTGTGTATGTGACACAACCAAAAGGTTTTGAAGTTCCCAAATTGGTTGGGAAGGGTCCTTAAGAAGCAAAATGGCATGTGTGGTCTTTCTCATGCTTTTAGGAGTTGAGATTTATAGGTTGATCAAGTGATCGAAGAGTTTAATCTCCTAAAGAATATGGAAAGTTCTTGAAGTTGCAAGAAATTCAGTGGGAGCCAAGTTATCTTTATGGTACAATATGTGGTTGACATACTCTTAGTTGGAAACGACATTCATTTGTTAGAATCTTGTCTTATGAAGAATTTTCAAAATGTGAAGGACCTCGGTAAGGCTTAATACATACGTGGAGTTTAGATCTATAGAGATAGACCAAGACGTTTGATTGGTTGAAACAAACCACTTATGTTGATAAGTTCCTGAATCGATTCAACAAAACTCCAAGTAGGATTTAATCCTATCATCAATGGCTCATCATTTGGTAAAACAAAATGTAGTTGACATCTGAAGACCAAGAACATATGAATAACGTATTTTTTCTGTGCAATGGAATCAGATACCTATGCCATAATATGTACTAAGCTAAACGTGGTTGTTGTCTTAAGTATATACAGTCAGATTTTCAATTGGATTGAAACACTAGACTGTTGTGGTAAATATACTCAAGATTATGAGTTGAACTAAGGAAGTGTCCTTACTTCATAAAGGTGAAGAGCGACTAAGAGTAAAAGGTTACACTAATGCTGGTTTCAGCTAAGACATAGATGGCTTCCAGAGTCAGTCTGGTCACTTCTAATGTCTATATGAAGAGGCTGCTAGTTGGAAGAGTTCCAAGGGAGACTCTTTTGTGGAATATACATAAAAGCCTGAGTACATCGCACCTTGGAATGTTGCCTTGGTGACTGTGTGGATGAAAGAGTTCATCATAGGACTTGGCGACTAGTGTTGCGCAGGGAACGACGTGGATTCCTTTTAGGGCTATTGCTCAAGTTGAGCAAACTAGGGTGCACAAACAAATCCACAGACGTGTCCCTTGTGAATCACATCATTCGAATGAAATTTGAAGTGAGTGATAATGCTTTGCGCAAGGTTTATGCAAATGCGAACGCCCCCCCCCCCCCAATTGCATGCTGAGCATAAAGGGTTCTGCACAGCTGCAACATGACGGTTATAACAAGGCGTAGGCTCTTGATGCATTAAAGAATGCGTAATGATTTACTTCTTATGGAAGAACAGTTAGTGAGTTGTAATCGCATTGAGAATGCGTCTAATTACTTCTGGTGATTTTACTGTTCTTGAGTTGTAAAGGTATTATATTCATCGATAATATATATACTGTTCAATTTTGGGTTTAAAATTGAACGAACGTCCAAAAGGTTGGCATATCTGGATTATTTCCGTCGCGTGATAGGAATGATGATAAGCTTGAGTTGACGAATGGAATTAACAATCAACAAGAATCTTGGACACCCAAAGGAATGGATATGACCTTGTCGCAAGGTAAACCACAACCCAAGGCCTAACACCCCACCATGATTATCATATAGGAAAATTCACCAAATAATCACTAAAAGAATGACTTAAATCACCACCAAATTGTTTGGATAAAGATAACAAGGTTTGAGAGAAAACTAGGGAAAACCCTAAAATGCATAAGCATAAACATCAATGTCTAAATAACCTGCTGAAAAACGAGCTAGGGGGTATTTATACAAATGGGGGATAAAACAGTAAAACACAGCGTTTAAGGCCGGAAAAACACGCGCAGGAACGGGCTCGTCGTGGGTGGAACATGCGTGTTTGTCGCGGGCGTCACAGGCCATCGGACACACCGAACAGCTCCAGTGCAGGAAAGGGGTCGCGGGTGCGGCAAACAGGTGGGACTGGGCGCAGAAAGCGCTTTCTCGGGCGCTAGTAGCGTTTCTCTTCAGCGTGAAATACTGGACTCCCTAGAACGGACGCGGGCAGCGTTTTTCCAAATGCTGGCAGCGACTGTCGATGATGCCCAGCCAAGCCTTGCCTTTCCAAACGGTGTTGCGGGCGCTACCCAAGGGTAGCGAGCGTTACACCTTTCTTGCTGACGGTAGCTGTAATAACCCCACCCTAACCCAACGTAATTAAGTTAAGTAATGAGATTAATTAACCAAAGCATGCATTTCAATTCAGTTAACAGGTCGTGTTTTTGCAGGACTCGAGCAGAGCAACGACCGTCATACTAGTATTATGAGTTATGCATGCTAAGTGTTTGATATTATGTCTCAATAAAGAATTTGGTGTATAAATGTATAATATCAAGTTAGGCTCCTCTTGGATGATAAAAGTAGGTTGTTTTGATGACAAATCCTCTTGAATATGAAAGGATTATTATTAGATTGGTTGCATGTGCTTAAAATGGTGTTTAATTGACACATATGATGAGAATTAGGTATAAACATGACGAATCAAGTGGGAATTATAGTTGGATGGTTTAGATTATGATTATTTGGAGTGTGCATGTCGTTTTAGCATCCAAAATGGGGTTTAATTAGTGATGTGGCTGCTGGAATGATAGTGTGATGGCCATGGAAATTATATATGAAAGGAATAGAGGATTAATGGCAAAAAAACACCAAGAAAAAGGTCTTAATTAGCCACTTAGGGTCAAGTGAGTAATCTGGATTTTCCAAGGCAATTAGAGCTTCCCTTGTTCAAATTTTTATTGGGGATGATAGCCTTAAGTAATAGTTTTAATCCAGTTTTTGAATTTCGGGATTCTGATATGTATAACTCAAGTTTTAGCGATTTTAAGATGGGTATCTTATATTTATACGTTTTGAGGGCAGTGAATTCATGGAGGTTTTTAGGTGTAAAGGAGGCCTTGTTAGCCAAATATTCAACATAAAAGTTTTAGTACACTTCACAAGCTTTCCGGAATGGGGTTTTATGCGTCCATCGGATGTCGGGATAGTGAGTTATGGCCCGTCGCAATCAGCTCCGTGACCACGTAAAACCAAAATTTTTTATTCACCGAACCTTTTTCAAAGCCGATTTCCGGTAGCTTCCAAACCTTTTTTGAAGTTTTGGTCATCATGAAAGTTGTAGATCGCCTCTCCAGCTTTCCATAGACTATTAGCACATGTTCATACGATACATATTTTTTTAAGTTACGAGTTCTCAAAGTTCCCTTCCCGAACTTTTCGATATGCAGGACAACCGTCAGGATTGCTCATTTTCAAGCTTTTACACTCCTTTTTGGCCTTAACTCTTAACTGGAGAGTTGTAGAACTTACTTTTACCTTTCCGGAAGTCCTCTTACGAAATTTTTAGAGGTCTACAAATTAAGGAAGTTATGCCTTCTGTGAATTTATTGTAAAGTTCCAAAAATTCTCCAATCTTTTCATTAAAATTCACTTTTATTAAGTTAGTTAGGAGATTCCCTCCTTACCAAGAATCCAACTTAATTCATTTTATTGTCCTATCTCAAGTTTGGTTCAAGAGGTCGTTGCTGCTCCCTGTTCGAGTCCAGTCAAGCTTTTCAAGTCGCTTAAGTGCAGTTCAATTTCAAGGTACGCATATTGCATGTACTCTTCTTAAACTTTTTTATATGAGTTTAATAAGCAAGTGTAATAATGATAATGAGAATAAGTAAGGTTTACTTGTTTTGTCACGTAATTATGGCCCCAACAATGTTACTTGTGCCGTAGAGCACTACCAAAGTAAATATCTGGCCAGTGTACACCCATCCGGACCTCCCGATCAGTCCAGGTATGCGCATACGGAGGCTTAGACAGATGATTGCAAGCAGGGGACCATCAAGATAATAAAATGGCAAGTAAGTTTTATTGTCATTTTATTATTTTACTGTTTTATTGTTTAATTGTTTGCAAAATGAATTGAAATGCGCGAAATAAAATGAATTGCTTAAATTTATTTACTGTATAGGGGTATCTGTATTGAGTTTTGACTCATTTGCAAAATTATTTTATGTTTTGCTATAGATGGTGCTCCAATGTTGATGCACAAGTACTGAAAAGAAGTTTGATTAGATTGGGAAGAAGGAGGTATCATTTATTCTAAAGTTATATGGCTTACTTCTAGTATTTATTGTTGTGGATCATTGTAGTTACCAATTCGGAAGTTGGTTGTAATTTTTTATGTCGGTTATGACAATTTTTAATTCAAGGGTGTAATGTAAATTCTTTTTGGTGAGTATGTGTCATGTTAGAGTATGCTTTGGGGGGGTTTTTCATTGTATCAGGTTCGTGTTGATGGTTTATAAGCCTTGTCCATAATGATCGACGAAGGTAATGCCTTCAGATTCTATTTCCGATGCGCTAATCATTGGGTTATGAAGTGTTTAGTAGTAATTCGGTGATTATTAATCGGGGGCGTTACAATAACGGGCGCTACGGTCGGCTGGGAGCGGCTGTCTTGCTCTGCTCCTCCTTCCCTTGTGCTTTCTTACTCTGGCCCACTCCCAAACCCCTATGCCATGTAGATTCTCATCCCGAGACAGTCCCGGGTCCCACTTGAAGTGGATTTCACACCCGATGTCGACGGACTCATGCCTCCAAGGTCGTAGGTCCACCTTAAAATGTACTCCACACCCGACGTTGGAGTTGTTTTTCTCGTGTTCTGTGGAGGGGGTGCGGAAAGACTTGGAGACCATAGGATTTGAGGCTCGGGTCCCAGCCCGGTACGGTCCATGCTCCCCCTCTTGAAAAAGAGTTGCCCTCAACTCTTAGGAGTTAAAATGAAGGCACGCTCCATGGCTCGGCCACCCGTTACATGAAACCTCCAACAATCGGATCATGATCACGCTATGAACTCCACCCTGCTTAAAGAAATAGGATTTCTTGAAGAGGTTTTGGGGTGAAGGACAAAAGACGGAAGTAGGAAAATTTTGTGGAGTTAGGGAACGCTCAACCTCACTAAGCTTGTTACTCGGTAAAGACAAAGCTATGGATCGCTTTGTCCTCACCAAGAGCACACCCATCCCGTGTTTCGCTCATCATGAGAAGGTTCCTCAACTCACTTCCCACCCAAGTTTCGATTCGATGTGGGGTTAAGGGGTTCAAGTAGTCACATACAAAAGAACGATCTTCACTCAACACACAATCCCACAAATATTGCATATCAAACTTCCAATAGTTCCCAATCAACAACATCTTCTAAAATAACCAATGACGACCAAACAACATGTATGATCCATTAAGATAGTTCATGTCACCATACCCAACATTCAAACAATATTCATTGAGTGACAATTCAAACTTCGACACCAAATAAGCATCATACAACTTATCATGCCAACAAACACTCTCAAACAACCAATACCTTCCAAATAGCATATGCAATTTAATCAAAGACTCCAAAGTACACTCATCATCGATTTTAATCAAAGAGTCTTGGGTTACCTCATCGTTCTCATTGGGAAGATCATAATGACCAAGCCGTGAGAGGTGTTGGTGACAACTTCGTTGTTGCTTGGCTCCTCGAAAAGCAATGTTGAGATGATCATCAGAGCTTCTTGTTGGGATTCTTCAATAAGGACGAGAGGAAGGGCAAGATCGATGTTCTCATCCTCCTCTTGGCATGGAGCTTCAACAATATCGCCAAGGGGCTCACATGGATCAAGGGAAGCTCCCTCGTTGCGCATGAGATCGACCTTTGCTTGCTTAATTCTTCTTTGCCCATCAAGTAATGACTTGGCCTCACACAGTTAACCTCTCGCTTACAAGTGTTAGGTCAGAATTGTCGACATCATACGCTTTAGTCTTGTCTATGAAATGATTTTTGATCGAGCCTCCATATCCCTTTGCACTTTGACGCTCTCAAACCAAAGAGATGCAAACTTAGTAAGTTTCAATCTTGCAATTTTAAAGGCCTGTTCATCGCTATACTCCTTAGCTTCAAAAAATCTCTCCAAGATTTGAACCCATTCAAGATAATCATCTGGGCCGGTAAAGCCATTGAACTCCAGAATTTTGATCTTGATATCATAGTATTCATCCCGTGGGGGCTTCTCAACCGTTTCTCATCGACGATGGCGTCGAAATGAGCCTCTATCATCGTCACTCAACTCGTAGGAGGGAGGAGGACGGATAGGACTTTGGGCGGGCCTCCTTCGTTCGTCTCGGGGTTGATCCTGGAGGTTGATAGCAATGTTGTTTATTTGAGTCACGAGGGCCTCAAGAGTATTTTGAATGTTTGTGAATCGACTCTCAAAACTCGGCTTAGGGGCCATAACAAGAGTATGGGTGAAGGACGAATTGTGTTTGGGGAATTTTCATGGATTTTGGGGGTTTTCTTGTAGTTGGTTAGTGTTTGGCTTGAGTTCTTTGTGTTTTTCTCACATTGACATTTCATCGAACACCTTCCGTGCACTATTTTCCAACTTCTCCTCAAAGCTCTAAAATGCTTCAAAATCACCAAATACAATAGCAATAACAAATTTTCCAACACACTTTGATAGCACAGGGGATGAGGAACACCGATAGTTGCATACAACTCACAAAACTCAACACTAGAGAACTATACTAGCAAGTACAATGAAAAAAACTCAAGCTAAACCAAACCTTGAGCTATGATACCAAATAGAGTGTTTCCGTCGCGTGATGAGACTGATGATTATCTTGAGTTGATGAATGAAATCAACAATCAACAAGAATCTTGGACACCCAAAGCAATGGATGTGACCTTGTGGCAAGGTAAACCACAACCCAAGGCCTAACACCCCAACATAATTATATAAAGGAAAATCCACCAAATAATCACTAAAGGAATGACTTGAATCACCACCAAATTGATTGAATAAAGATAACAAGGTTTGAGAGAAAACTAGGGAAAACCCTAAAATGCATAAGCATAAACATCAATGTCTGAATAATCTGCTGAAAAACGAGCTAGGGGGTATTTATAAAAATGGGGGGTAGATACAGTAAAACACGGCGTTTAAGGCCGGAAAAACACGCGCAGGAACAGGCTCGTCGCGGGCGGCACAGGCATGTCGCGGGCGTTACCAGCAAACAGCGGCGCAACAGCAACCGAGCAGCAAGGATGGTCGCGGGCGTCACAGGCCATCGGACACAGCGAACAACTCCAGTGCAGGAAAGGGGTCGCGGGCACTTCACGACGGTTGCGGGCGCGACAAGCGGTGGGGTAGGTCTTTGAGCGCTTTCGAGTCTTGTGCGTTTCTCTTGGCGTGAAATCGACTCCCACAGAGCGGACGCGGCGTTTTTCAAACATCGCGGCGCTGTCGATGATGCCCACCCAATCCTTTCCTTTCCAAACGCCATCGCGGGCGCTACCCAGGGGTAGCGGGCGTTACACCCCTTTTGTTGACGGTAGCATGCGTTACCTTGTGTGTAGCGGGTGCTACGGTTGGCTGGCAGCGTCTGCCTTGCTCTGCTCCTTCCCTTGTGCTTTCTTACTCTGACCCACTCCCGAACCCCTATGCCATGTAGATTCTTATCCCGGGACGATCCCAGACCCCACTTGGAGACCATGGATTTTGAGGCTCGGGTCCTAGTCCGATACGGTCCAATATCCAAAATAGGAAGATCGGATGATGTTTGTTCTTATAAAGCCCCATTCGGTGACTTGGAATCACTAAGCCTGGTCGAATGTCGACTAAGTTCTTAATTGGATCTTCATGTTGGGACAATGATGATTGCTATCAATTAGCATATGAAATTGACATGATGATCGAGTTTCATGATCATAGGACATTAGATGTTAAGGACGCTTACTGAACTGACCCGTAGTGGGAACACTTTAAGTTTGTAAATGTCATAAGTGGCTCCTACTAAACTCAAGAAAATTCATCAATACTGAGTTCTTTACACTTCATGTACGACTCGCTGTGACTTTGGAGCGTGTCTAAAACTTCTCGTAACAGGAGGTGATGTGGTGGTGTGTGGGTTACTTTTGGTCATGTGGTGATTTGAGATGACATTATTCCCCTTCCTTGACGGTGAGTGTCTCACAGGCCACTCGGCTAGCTCGAAATTGGAAATGTCTTACCAGACGTGGATGGATCACTAGTTGATCATCCGGTTTGTAAGTCTAACTCGGAGGTCGAGACACATTCGGGCTCAATAAGGATGACATTGTTTTACCATAAAAAAAATCAAAATCAATGTATGTTGATCAAAATAACTTATTGTAACAATCATCCGAGACATAAATATTTTAACAAATGTGATTTACTTTTAATAAATTAATGATATGTAATATTGAACAATTATCAACTATGATAGAATTTTCAGTAATTTAATACTATTATTTCATAACTTTTTACAATCCAATACTTAATTTATTTGTTTTCTTGACTTTTAAAGTTTTAGTTAAAATGACAGCAATTGCGACATATGCTGACCACAATCGAGAGAGCTTTGTGCGCCCAAATATTTTCATTTTGAGGTTTTTTTAAAATTTTTTAGTTTAAATTTTTTAGAATTTTTATATAATTTAACCATTATAAAATACTTATAAAAAAATATTATGAATGTTCCTATGTGTCTAGCTCCCTTTTTTTTAACTGTAATGCTCATAATTAATCAGTATGAATGCTCATAAATCTAAATTATAATGTTCATAGACCAATATATGAATGTTCATAAACCAGTAGATAAATGTTCATAACCAATAGAGTGCGTGGATAAAAATGTCACTAAACTTTGTAAAAATTGCAAATTTGTCACCCGAAAAAAAATGTTATGAAAATGTCATTAATTTATGTGAATAGTTGCTAAAATGTCACTTTACCTTATGTTTACCTGCTATAGCCGGTAAACTGTAGGTGGAGTTGTTTAATTTGATTACCTACCCTAATTAAAAATTTCACCCACCCAAATTAATTAACCCCCTCCCACTTAAATTTTTACTGCCTATATTTACTGCCCCCTTTCCCCCTGAATGTTCATCTTCTTCTTCATCTTTCTTCTTCCTCCACAATTCTTCACTCTACGTAACAGAGCTCCATAACATAGCTTCATCCTCCTCCTCTTCTTCTTCAATTCTTGACTAAAAATTGGGGATTTCTTCTTCCTTCTTCATTTCTGACCTCAATAAACCCTAATTTCAACCCAGAATCCGCAATGGCATCGTCTAATTTCAATCCAGAATCTGCAACGGCATCTGGGAAAGAAGGTCCCTCACTCTCAATCAACGGGTGCTTTTGGGTTTTTGTATTTCATGTATTCTGCTTCTGCAATGCATGAGCATAGCAGTAGCAACAGAAAACTAACCCACCTCTTCCTCATCTCTTCTTCTTCAATTTCTGGGCAAAAATAAAAATAAAAATTAGGGTTTTCAGTCAAATTCTTCATCTCTCTTCCTCATCTCAAAATTCAACCCAATAATATCGAAATTATAAATTGAGATTATAATTTCAGCGACCCATCAAAGTTTCCCCTTTCAGCAACCATTTGACTAGATTTGCATTCAATTTATTAGCAAAAAAGTGTTGTATTTGTTGAAAATCAGTGACGACCCTTTGCATGGGTTCCATTTTTCACCCAATTCCAAATGAAACCCCCCATTTTCTACCAGTAAAACCCTAACATCCCAACAGAGGGACTTGCTTACCAATTCAGATAACAGAGGGACAGAATGCGGCGGCAGGTTACCAGCAAATGAGGGCAGAGAGAGAGAGAGAGAGCAGTCATGGAGGGAGTTTGCGCAGAGTTGAAGAAGATGGTGGAGGAAGAAGAAAGAAGAAGATAAGAATCAGGGGAAAAGGGGGCAGTTAATTTATGCAGTAAAAATGTTAAAGGAGAGACTAATTAATTTGGTCGGGTGAATATTAATTAGGGTAGGTTATTTGAGTGGGGGAAATTTTAATGCATAATGAAGAAATTAAACACTAATACCTGCAATTAACCGGCTGTTGCAGGTAAAAAACAGGTAAAATTGCATTTTGTAACTCTTAACATAAATTAATGGTATTCTGATGACATTTTTTCGGGTAGTAAAATTGCAATTTTTACATAGTTTAGTGGCATTTATATCCAAGAACTCATAACCAATAACAGTATTGCTCATAAACCTATACATGAATGCTCATAACACCTAATAGTCTTGCGCATAACATATCTCATACAATCTTCGTAATTTGTAATGTGGATATTACTTATAAATTTATACTAGAATACTTATAAATGTTAGCCACAACGCCCTAAACCGTAATGCTCATAGAGCAATACGTGAATGCTTATAAACCTAAACTACAACTCAAAAGTCAACATATGAATGCTAATAAATTAATATAGGAATGTTCATAACCTCCACACAAATGCTAATAAGTCAGTATATGAATGTTCAGAAAGATATATTACAATATAATGAACTGATGACACTTGTCACAGGCGGAATTTTTTTTTAAAAAATGAGTCAAAATTATACGAAACAATTACTCGGAGGTATCCCAATATTTGAGGAAACTGCTTTTGGGAACCCCAACTTTTCAAAACTCATTTTGAGGTATCCTTAATTTTTGGGTTAGTAATTATTAGGTGTTTTTTCAGCCATTAATTTTGTTAAATGACTGAAATATCCTTATTCTTTTTCTTCTTCTTCCTCCCCATCTCCATCAATGGAGCTGAAAAGTAAAATTTTTTCTTTATCTCTTTTTTCCCATTTCAAAATTAAAACTTCCTCATTACTACTCTGAGCATTATTGATAGGTTGTGTTATAAGCTGCAAATTTAGCCTTGACGGATTGTGAATAGAGTTGATTGATCACTTAATGCAAGTTTAAGCCTAAGGTTGAATTTGTAGCCGAGAATATTGCCCATCAACAATGCTCATAATGGTAAGGGTTTTTGGCTCAAAATAATCCGAAGTTGGAGGTTATTGGCTGAAAATAATCCAAACTCACTTTTTGGCTGAAAATTGTAATGCCCCAACCCATCCCGGGCCGCGGACATTACCAATAACTGCTTCAAGGATAGCTGACTGGCCCCACAAATCACCACGAGTCTTTCCAGCGTGATTCGTCCTCGCTCACACGCTACCTGGGAAAACTTCCCAGGAGGTTACCCATCCTTTGACTACTCCCAGCCAAGCACGCTTAACTGAGGAGTTCTCAACAGATGAGCTACCATAAAAGAAGGTGCACCTTGGTGATATAAGTAGTCATTTCAATCGTTTTAAGCTGCACTTTAACCATATATCCGGGGTGTTACAGTCACCCCCACTTAAGCGCACAACGTCCTCGTTGTGCAACAATCCACTCCAGAATCTTTGCCCCGCTAGGTGACTGCCCATGGATCTCCCGTCCACTGGCACAACTCACAGGTCGCTGGTCGGCTCTGATACCATCTGTAACGTCCGCGGCCCGGGAGGGGCCGGGGCGTTACAAAAATAATCCAAAATTTTAACATATTTACTCTGACTAAACCGAAATTGATTTCCGGCGACGGAATGCTGACTGGGCAGCCTAGGCACGTGTTTCTTTAATTGATTTTGGTTTTGAATTTTTTTTTAAGCTTAACTCACTTAAACTTATAATGACATGACAATGGATTAAAAAAAACACTTTAACATAATAAATTTAGTCTTCTAACCCCAAACATTTAAAATTAGTCCCAACCCAAACTGTTTGCGTTTTTTTAATTCCTCTCAGTCTTCTCTCTCCTTCTTCGTTATCTTCTGTAGACCCCAGTCAACATCCCGAAGCCGGAAATCGATTTCAGTTTAGTCCGAGTAAATATGTTAAAAGTTTGGATTATTTTCAACCAAAAAAAGAGTTTGGATTATTTTCAGCCAATAACCTCTGATTTCGGATTATTTTGAGCCAAAAACTCTAACGGCCCGTTTGGTATCTAATGGGAATGGGAATGGGAATGGGAATGAGAATTAACAATGGGAATGGGAATTCATAATGGAAAAGGGAATAAGAATGAATTTATGAACTCCCAAACTCTCCTTTTGTTACATGGTAATTCAAAGTAGAGGTGCAATTAGAAATAAATGCACATTTACTAAAATATCCTTGATTAATTTGAATAGAGTGAGGTAATATTGGTAATATTAATCAAGTCCGAGGATAGTATTGGTATTTAAGATGATTTATGAATCCCAGTATGAATTATCACCCCTCCCCCTAGTAATAGATTGTTGGGAGTTGAGGGTCTCTATTCCCATTCCCAATTCCTCATTTTTTATCATTCCCATAAAACAAACATGAGAGTTGTATTACCTATTTATGTATTCTCATTCCCACCTCCCAACTCCCCCATACCAAACGCCCTAATGGTAATGGGGAAGTATTAATTTTGAAATGGAAAAAAAAGAGTTTAGAAATTTTTTTGCTTTTGGCTACATTAATGGGGAGGGGAAAGAAAGGGAATAAGAAGAAGAATATATGTATTTTGCTCACTTAACAACATTGATGATTGAAAAAACATTTAAGCCTCGTTCTTTTATGCGGTAAGTTGCGGTGTGGTACCACACCACACCGCACTCTTTAATTTTCCACCACAGTACACCACAATCATATCAATATATCTTTTCATTTTTCTTCTCTCTTCATTTTTATCCTCTATTTTTTACATTCTCTCTTAACATACCCCACCCACCACAACTTTCACCACACTTTGTCAAATTTCGCAACACCGCAACCAACCGCACCGCATAAAAAAACGGGGCCTTAATAATTACTAACCTAAAAATTAAAGATATCTCAAAATGAGTTCTGAAAAGTTGGGGTATCGAAAAATAATTCTATCAAATATACCTATGAATAATTTTTCGAAAGTTATATATACCGTACCTAAAAATAATAAGAGAAACAATACACACACACATATATATATATTAAAAAAAGGATTATTGGAGGATAATATACTAAACTTAAGGAGTATTAGACAATGAATTTTGAGGGTATTGGACAATAATGCACTCAGACCAATTTAGTTGGTGGTCGACGCGATCGCTCTCCTACTTTAAGGTGTCGTGTTTCTATTTTTTTCAGAAAAAGTTTTTGCCGTGTAAGAAAGTACACATAAGCAGGATGACTAATATTTTTTTTTTGGAAAAAAAAAAGAAAAATGACACATCAAAGTAGGACAATCATCGCGTCAACCACCAGCTGATTTGATCTGGGTGCATTATTGTCCAATACCCTGAAAGTTCAGTGTATTAGAGTAAAAAAAAAAAAACAAGTTCATTGTATTATTGTCCAATACGGTAATATATCTAAAATTCAGTGTATTATGATCTAAAAATCCTTTTTAAAAAAAAATAATAATGAATGATGCCTTATGGGCGAATTAAATAGACCTGGCAAATGGATCCATTGGGTCGAGTCTGGGTCGGGAGAGGTTGGGTCAGGTGTTTTTGGGTCACAATAATTTGGGTCGGGTATGAGTATGGGTAATGTTCGATTTGGGGCAGAGTCCGGGTCAACCCATTTGGGTCGAACAAGGTTCGGTGCGGGTTAGGTTCGGTTCGTCGTCGGGTTGTGGTACTTCGGATCATTTCAGTTATGGGTCGGATCAACCTCGGGTTGGGTGAACCTAAAGTCAATTAATATTCGGGTCTGGTCAACATCGGGTCAAGTGAAATTCGGGTCGAACCAACCTCAAGTCGAGTAAATTTTGGGTCAAGTCAACCATTGGTCGTCCAAAGATTCAAATTGGATCAACCTCAAGCTGACTAAGATTCGGGTCATGTATAATCGAAATTTGGTATGAGTCATATGAAAAAATATATGTCTAAAATAAAAAGTTAAAATACTAATTGAACTTAAACTTGCCATTACTTGGTGGACCCATTTTTTCAAGTACATAGATTTGTTTCCTAGTTATTTAGAATCCACATTAGCATTATTTCAAAATATAGGCTTGTGGTATGATTTTTTGAATTTGTAATTTTACTAGAAATTATCAAAGAGCATTAAAAATCAAATATACAACTATCGGTTCAGGTACAATTCGGGTTTGAATTAGTTTGGGTCGATTCGAGCTGTTTATGTTTGAATTTAATTAAGTTCGGGTATAATTAAGGTTTGAACTAATTTGGGGTTGGGTAATTTTTATTGGGGCCGAATGGGTTCGGGTTTGAGTCGGTTCGGGGTTAGGTTCCAAATGGGTTCGAGTGTAAGTCGGTTCGGGGTTAAGTCGGTCTATGTGTACTTTGGTGCGGGTCACACAGTCGGTTCAGGTACAATTCGGGTTTGATTCAACTCTAGTTTGATTCAATTTTCCCGGGTCAGCCTCGGTTTAGGTTTGAGTTGGTTCGGATTTAAGTCAGTTTAAATCTATTTCGGTGTTGATTAAAATCAGGTCATAGGTTCGGTTCAGTTCTAGGCCGGTTCATTATAAGGTCTTGGGTCATTGTCGGCTCAATGTTACAATGGTCAGTTCAGGTTTGGGTCAGCTCTTGAGTCAGTTTTGTCAGGTCTAGAGTTAAATCATATTTATGCTACACAACTCTTAATTTTTGTTAGTTTTGCCACTGAACTTTTAAATTTGACAAATATGCCACCAAACTTCTAAAATTTGTCATATATACCACTTAAATTCTAAAATTTGTCAAAAATGCCAGATGAAGTAGAATGTCAATATTAAGTTTGGTGGTATTTTTGACAAATTTTAAAAGTTAAGTGGTATATATGACATATTTTGGAAGTTATGTGACATATTTAACAAATTTAAAACTTCAGTGGCAAAATTGACAAAAACTAAAAATTGTGTGACACATACATCATTTAACTCCCATATGGGCGCACTGGAGCTATATGCTCCCCGGAACACCATTGAAATCTACCCATGTCTCCATTAAAAGAAAAAAAAAAGAAAGAAAAGAAATTCACACGAATTTGATTGCTTTGTACGAGATAGAGACAACAAAAATTTATTCTATCCAAAAAAGAAAAATTTAGGTCTGGAGATATTTTTTTTTCAAATTTTGATATTGACTGAATATTTAAATATAAATTTTTTTTTATTATTTGAACTCGATTTTAATTTTGTTGCAATTGTCTGATCTAATTCGACCCGAGATAAAACTAGGTCTGAATATCAATTTTTCATCTAAATTTATTAATATCGGAATTTAAAATTGCTGGGAGGTGCCACACATCTTTAGAAACTGACTCGCGGGACACTACTTTTATTTAATGTATTCCCAGGTGACAATATAATTACATAATTGGCTGGCAAGTGATATTCAAGCGTATTATGGACGGAAAATTTGAAAAGTCCATTTTACCCTTGAAATATTGAGTGAACTGCCCATTTTACCCTTAATTTATTTCTTTCACTGAGCAAGAATGATAGCCTGAACGTTCTTCCCAACTGGTGATAACCCTCAATTGATTTTTCTTTCTTTTCCTCACCCTCTTCCTCTATAATTCATCTCTCATTCAGTCATTCTCTCCTTTACTCACCCTTGATAGGGCATACCCACTTCCTCTTTTGGGTAGTGCCGTGCTCCATAAATTCCCGGACAAGTTCAAGCCAGCCACTTGGTGGCCCAAAACGCAGCCATCTAGTCATCAAAAGTCAAGCCCTATGGGCAAGAATATGAATGGATGGAGTGTGGAGTTGGAGGAAGATATCTGGCAAATGGTGAAGGTGATGAGGAGGAAAGACATGGAGGAGTATGTTGGACTTGAGAACATGGCATTGAAGTTGAACAGTACAAGACCCTAGCCATAATGGGTCCATTGCTGATTGGGTTCGTGACCATTGGATCAGCTTTGTCAGGCAATGGTGGGCCATGGGGTGGACTAGTTGCAGCCGCAGCCTGCAGCGGCATCCATGGCTAGCGTAGTGAACATATTAGAGCATGGTGGCCAAATAGGGATGGTGTTTGAGATGATGTAGGGGACTTGTACAGACTTCTTTTGCCAGATGGAAGACATTCAGGAGGGTGATTTTGAGAAGAGAGATTGAAGAGTCGTTTGAGATGAAGATGGCTTTGTATTGGGGAAGGACCTTGTCTGAGCTCAAGGATTTTGCTGAAAAATCAAAAATTGGGGGAAATATCAATGAATTCGGAAGCAAGCTCTTTTAGTTAAGTTGATAAATAAAAAAAATAAAAAAAGCCCAAATACACCAGTTAATCTACCACTTCGAGTGAAAAATATGAGAAAGAGAGATAAGGGTACATGAACTTAAATTAGACTGAAAAATAAAAGCATTTTTGTCTTTTTCAACATATTCCGTCCGAGTTCAACCAAAACAGTCGGAATATCACCCGTAAGTCATTTTGTTAAATATATTGTCACCTGGGAATACATTAAATAAAAGTGGTATCCAGCGAGTCAGTTCCCAATATGTGAGCAATTTTTTGGAATTTATCTTAACCCAAATTTACCCATCCTCCAAATTTTTACGAGCGTTAGGCAGAGATTCCGATTCCTGAATTCTGAGTCATAACCCAGCTACAGAGGTTGATTACGACACGAAATCATTTCCGGATCCCGCTGGATAGCCCACAGTAAGGTGGCCCCCTGCTTTCTTCCGTCTTTTTCTTTCTGAATTTCTGGACCAGGGCTGTTTGATTCAAGCTTGAGGTGAAGCTGAAGCTGAAGCTGAGCAGTTTTAATGGCGGCAGAGATCGTTGAGGGGTTTAAGTTTGAGCAGAGGCATGGTAAAGAGAGAGTTAGGGTTGGGAGGGTTTGGAAAGACCCTTCAAATGGCTTCCATTATTTTGTCGAATGGAATGTTGCCATCAGTCTTCTCTCTGATTGTATCAACTCTTATACCAACGATGATAATTCTGATATTGTTGCCACTGACACCATGAAGAACACTGTATGTTTCCATTTTTAATCATCCCTTTTCAAGTTTCATCATTTATTGTTGCTAGATCATGGCTTAGTTTGGATATTTCGATTGATCTACTTGTTTCAATTTCCTCTGATCTACAGTATTGGTACTCCCATCAGTCTCCGAAACATTCTTTTTCTGACATCAGATTCTTATGAAACTATCTTAAATGATAATTCTAACGTTGGTATACTTTACAGGTGTATGTGAAAGCAAAAGAATGCCAGGACCCACTCACTGCTGAAGGATTTGCTATTCTTCTAGCTAAACATTTCACATCATTCTATAAACAGGTACTTGTTCAATGTAGAAGATGCCAGATGGCTAGATTTGGGTCCTGTTTGTCTTTGGAAAATCAGTCGGAAAATTACAAATTTTCCAGTGTTTGGTTTAAAGAAAATTTGTTATGAAAAAAACATGGTAGAGGAAAATTGTGGGAATTTCGGGGGTGGACAGGAGAAAGGGAGACAGAGAGGGGTTTTGAGGTCAATGATGATGAGTGGATGATTCTTGAAATTGGGAATGGGGATATTTTTTCCATTTGTTTTTCTTTTGTTTTTCATTCCAAACATGATTTTCTTAAGACCAAACATGGCCTTAATTACAGTTCAGTTGAAGTTCAATTTGGACACTGTAAGTTCTGTGTAATTTATGGAACAATTGTAAGCCTCCTTTTCCAGTGGTTGAGCCCTATGTTATTCGGATTTGGGTACGCGTCCATATTGGACACGGGTATGGGTGTCGGACTCGGCTATTTTTAAGAAAAAATGCATGTTTTTATTGTAATTTGAAGTGTCGCGTGTCGTACCCTTGTCCACATATCGAGGGTCCGACACGGGTACGGCATGGAATATGAAGAGTCGGAGTAACATTGGTTGAGCCTCTAGATGTGCAGGATCCTGTGGCTTGAATTCAAATATGCTCCTAGAATCGGAGAAGACATAAATAATATCTTCAATAGACTCTGACTGAATGTCTAACTCTACACTGTCTAGTGTGTGAATGATCAGCAAGATGCAGGAAGAACCTAACATATTCATAGTTTGTGAAGGAGCTCGTTTGTGGTAAAGAATGATTGTCATAATTAATGGTGTCTTAAAATCAATGACTTGTATGTAAAATCGAACAGTTTACCTATCTTTTATCTATGAGGAGGATTTAGTCAAAATAGTCGTTGCTCTTTTTGCTAACCTCGTCATTAAACTTATGGAACCAAATAATGAAACAACTGTTAAGATGACATTGTTTTTAGCTGCAAATGGAACTAATCCTTCATGAACATTGACACTGTACTTCAGTGTATGTATCACTCTTGAACCTTGTTTGATTTGTCCTAGGCACTTTGCCTTTTGACACCGGATAGGAAGAGGTGGATTAGGATAGATAACTTCCGGTCGATGTTCTGATTAGGAAGACTCTATACTTTGACAGGGAGGAATTGATAGAGACTGTATTCTTTGACTCTCAGGAATTGATAAGAGGGGAAGGAAGACTCACTTTCCCAACCTTTAAACACTCAATGTGTTCGATTAATCTTTGTTTTGATTCAACTCATACAATGCCTCTATCTCTTCCGGATCTAGTCCATGGCTATTCATAAGCCAAGTTTATTACTATTACAACTGTCATTGAATATCTCTAGATTCTAAGTCGCTGATGGTTTATTTTGGCCTTAGATACTTGTTTGTCCCAGATTCTTCATTTCGCCCAACCTGGTTCCATTGTCCCTCCATAGTTAGATATGGGTGGATTTTCCCTGCATCAGCCTCGTAGCTGATTTCTTGATGTTATAGTTTTTATTGTCCAATAATTTATCCTTTTCAATCCCTTTCACTCAGCTTTACTCTTCTGTTTGTTTGTTTGTAGGTTACAACTGCCATAGTCAAGGTAGAAGAGAAGCCATGGAAGCGTATAAATGTAGATGGACAACCACATAGCCATGGTTGGTATTCTTGCATTTTCACTTTTTAGGTTATATGTATAATGTTTTGTTTGTTTGACTTCCATGTGACTTTAGAGGTGATTCTCTACATCAGGAAGTTATCTGTTGAGACAAGAAGTTATTTATGAGTTAACCATTTTCCTGGTTGGTCTTCCACTGAAGGTTTTGAACTTGGGTCGGGAAAGCATTTCGCAGAAGTAATCTTGAGTAAATCCGGTGCTCTAAAAGTCTCTTCAGGCATCGATGGACTGTCAGTTCTGAAGACTACAAAGGTAATTGGCTCAGCTTCTGTTATACAGATCTGGAATTGGTGACCTCCTTCTCATCCCTGAAGCTGCTATGAAATAACATGAAAAGTTACACTTCAAAAAACGGCACGAAGAGGGAAAAAATAGCAATTTGGTTTCTTTTATCTTTAGTGATACATGATCAGCAATGATGTAGAAGCTGACACCATATATGTTAAGGTCTATTTGCTTAAAATAATAGAAAAATAAGTGTCTCATATTTCTTCTTTGGCATTATGAGCAGTCTGGTTTTGAAGGATTTATCAGAGACAAGTACACACTTCTTCCAGAAACTAGAGAAAGGATGCTTGCCACCACCGTGACTGCAACATGGAGGTATTTGCCAGTAATACATGGGACTCTGCATTAATGGTCTAATTGATGTTCACATTATTATTATTTTTTTATACGATTATGTTGCTGCTAAGGAACTGTTTCTAATGATATCGCCAGTTATTAGGATTCTATCACAGCACTAGTAGCTGTAGGACTCTTGAGAAAGAATCTTAAGAAGCAGTCGATTAAGTAGTTGGTGCCCAAGTGACTATTATCTGATACTGCAAATGTACCTGATACTGCATTATTGGCTGATCAGATGTCCCATGATATTATTTGGTCATATCGATACTTGATGTAGGCTTATATTATTTATGTAGTAATTCGAGGAGAATGATCCGATGAATGATACTCACCAGTCATGACGTTCAACATATGTGCAGGTACTCCTTTGAATCTCTTCATAACGTTCCAACAAATCCAAAGTACTTCACTGAAAGGTACTCGAGTGTGAAGAATGTTTTGCTCAACACTTTCTTTGGTCCTCCCAAAGTGGGTGTTTACAGTGCATCTGTACAGAGCACACTTTACCAAATGGCAAAAGCTGTTCTCAATGGGTTAGTTTCTTTCTTGATTGTACATTAAATAGTACTCAATCATGCTTCATTCCTTCATCAGCAACTTTCTGTTTTTAGTCAAACTTAATCCGTTTGATTAATCTCAACTTTCCTAAGTTTTCAGGTTTCATGATATATCGTCAATCCACCTGAAAATGCCAAATCTGCATTTCCTTCCTGTTAACTTGCCAAACCCGCAGAATCCACATTTGGTCAAGGTAGGTCTTTCTCATGAAACAATTTTGGAGGCTATGGCCGTGATTTTAGACTCCCCTGTTCAGCTTTTTATTTTTTCCACCATATTACTTTGTGTGTGTAGCTCTCAGAGTTGTCAACCTGTGAAACCTCACCCAAACATAAAGCCAAGAAAATAAGTACTTTGCTTCTTTTGGGACTAGTCTGACAGAAAATTGTGCGAATTTTGCAGTTTGCAGATGATGTATTTCTCCCTACTGATGAGCCACACGGATCGATTGAGGCAAGCTTGAGCCGCATGCACTCCAGGATGTAGACTGACCTGACTGTTGCTTACAGAGTTCAAAATACAGAAAATGGGAGACCTTGTTATAGTCTGTCAATGTATGCATGCCAGTTCCAACAGTGTTGCCGGAACCTGGAAGTGCAGAGTGTAATTCCATAAATCACACTCTGGTTCTTTTGGGGAAAATCAAACAATTTACTCTTGTCTTAACACATTTGTTGCCCTTAAGTTGGTTGTTTTTTTTCCGTACATATTCTCCTGTTACATACACCCATAGCATGTGCTCTGGTTGTGTATAGTGAACGTATTTGGTGCATATGTTCCAGGAACACGTAATAAATTGTAGTTGATTATGAATATCAATTTGTTTTCCTTTTTATATATGAATACCTTAAGAATGAGTTTTTTTTAAAGGAAAAGGGAATTATTATTCAAGACTTAATTTGTCCATGAGTACATGACTAGATATTTGGCTCGGTCATGAATGTACCAAAACTTGTTCATCCCCTAAAGGTTACTGCAAAGTTGTCCTCCCACTGTCATGTTAGTTCGACACCGAGTTACTCATTTCTTAACTTGGTGGCGTGCTATTGAAAATGACAATGCTAAAAGTTTAGATTATTCAATGATATTTTTAAAGTTCAGATTATTCAGTATATCATGGTAAAAGTTTAAATTATTTAAATCCAATTTTTTTTTTTCTACTTGAGATTTTGGTGTGTTTGTGATGATAGTTGTGATCCTTGGGTTAATATTCATCCATATTAATCATTTCCAACCCCTTCACAGATCAGAACATATAAGAGCTTCTTTTGTATGTATGTATATGTATATATCACGGGCAAAGAGTCCATTTATTTTCTTCTTCGTTTTACGCTAAAAAGTTTTATGACCTCGTTCGTCACATTTATAATAAATTACTTTACTTTTATTGATCTTTTTCTTTTCAGATAGAGGAGGTGGGGGTCTAGCTTGTTGATTTTTAGCACTAGTAGTTTGAGGTCCTTTGCAGTATTGGCGTTTTTGGAGAAAGCTTTCTGAGCCTTTTTGGCTTTGGAAGGAGTCTCAATCTTTGTAATATTAAATGCTTCACAAAAGTGAAAAGTGCAAATTTTCCTATAAAGATGTTCTTTTGAAAGGCTCTCAGTCTATTGGTTTGGTGAGTAATGGTACGGTGGCCAATTCTAATAGCGATCGTACTATTAGCGATCCATTTGTCCCTTTGATGTTAATTCTTGTTTTGTTTTGCCTCCTAATACTGAGGACTTAGTCTTGAAGGCTCCAAAAGTGAAGAATAGGAATAGGAATCTTAATACAATGTGCAACTCCAAGGGACGTTTAGTCAGACAAGCTACTTGCAGGGTCGCTTCATCAAGGAGTTCGGGTCTCAAAAAAGGAAAGAAAAAATGCTCTATTAGACTAGAGTCCAATAGTGAAGATGATTTAGAGATCGACGATGAGGCTTTGAAGGTTCCCGTGGAATTATGTTTGGATAAATTGGACAACGAGGCACGCAGAGCGGCAAAGGTTGGGTGTAAACTGGGTGTCTTTCGTGATGATGAAGACATTGGCGCAATGAAATTTAGAGACAATTTGATGGAAGAAAAGAAGGAAATAGTGAAGATTTAATTTTGTTTTTTGTTTTTTTTTTGCTTTATGAACTGGTCGCTTTTGTCTGGTTATGTTGTGTTTCCTGAGCTGTTTCTATTGTCTTGTTTGAATGGTTGTTTTGTGAATCTTGCCCTTTCTGGGGCTATAAATAATTGAAAAAAAGTGCACATTTCTTTTTGAGATTGAGTTCTTTCGGATCCACACTTGACTTGGAGTTTTAGTTCATTACAAAATGCAAATCATTCAGTTTTAACTCTAACTAATTGGCCAAAGGTAGAGAGTCAAAAGCAACGTATTCCTTGTTAAATGAAATTGTAATTTCGAAAGAGCTCTTTCACTAAAAACAAAGAATATTGTATGGAGTCAAAAACTACTACGACGCAAATTAATAAGAACATATTTGGTGATAGTTTGAGAGGGTACTAAAAGCAGTCATGAAAAACATATGGAGACCATCATAATGTCAAATATTCCTCTCTATGGTGGTTCGAGAGGGTGCTAACAAGAGTCATGAGAACATAGAGTCAAAAACTACTGCGACGCAAATTAATAAAAACATATGGAGACCTACAAAACATATTTGGTGTAGTTCGAGAGGGTGATAAAAGCAGTCATGAGAACATAGAGTCAAAAACTATTGCGACGCAAATTAATAAGAACATATTTGGTGATAGTTTGTTCCCCATTTGGATTACCTACAAAATGAAGTGTAACAGTATAACTAAGGAGCTTATGACCATCAACGTTTCCTTTTGTTTTATGGTCTAATTTTGAAACCCTTTGGTCTAAGATTAGAATATTGTCACAATAGTTTTTAAGCTGTCTTGTAAATCCAAAGAATATAGACGTGGATGTATCTCTTGGTTTAACTAGTATGATTTATATGCATTTGATGTCATCCCCGTCTCAAGAAGGGTAAAGAGGATTTAATGTTCCAGTTTCCCACCTATATTCCATTGATAGATAGAGTTGCCATCATAATGTCAAATAGTCCTCTCTCTTCAAATTTTGTTCTAGGAGGAGAGAGTTTAATTCCTAATTTTGGTATTGTTCCAAGATCTAATCTTATTTAATTTTAGAAGGGATCTCAAGGTTCTTCTAGAACTCCTCAGGGAGTGACAACCTCTTCTCTATCACTTATTTAAGAATCAAAAGAAAAAGAGTCATTTGCAGTTGACATGCTTTATCAAGACAATTTATGCCTTATCCTTTAACAGACGAGTCTTTCAACGGTTCACAAATATCATCAAGAAGGTTTTTATTAGATTTTGAAGTTGCTTCTATTACAGATTCTTCAATTTGTTGAGGAATACCTATATATATTTTTTTAAAAACATGTCTTGAAAAAAAATAGAATTGGTGATAGAGGAGCTAGTGGATTCTTCTCCCTTTATACAGGAATCTACTTTGGTAGAGACTAACTTAAATAACTATAGTATCTAGAATGACATTTGTATAATTGGATTTTTAATAAAATTATTTTGGAGGTGTTCTATCGTAGTTACATCTTTCCCTCCTTGCCATTTTTTTTTGATAAGGTGAAGGAAGAACGTCTTCACATTGCAAAGTTATTTTATATCCTATGTTGATGGTGTATATAAACAATGTAACCATTTTCTAGATGTTAGTTATGGTGAAGATTGATTATAGAAAGAGTGGTATAAGTGCGAAGGATTCACATTTTTTATGTAAATGTGGGGAACCATATGAAGAAAGACATATTAGTAGATAATCTTTCTATATCACTTACAAAGACTACTATTGTAATTTTTAAATGGCTTATTCTTGTCATTGTGTTTCCAATTGACAAGTTGAAGTCATGGTAAAGACGATGACTCAAAAACATTAAAAGTAACAACCGAATAAAGAAGAACATTAATTTACACAATGGGTATCAAATAGATTGTATAATATAACCTTCATTTATACCCGTTATAACTACAATATTGATTGAGAATGAGTATGGATACTCGTATGTAGTACCCGTTAAATATGGGTAATGATAAAAGTGATGATTTCGAAAATGGGTAAGTCCCCGTGCGCAGGGAACCGCCGATTTTCATCCCTAAACATAACATCACTAAGAATGTTGGTGTGAATGGTAGCTAAAAAAGATCTTTTGTAACATCTAAGCCTTTTGTCCCTTAGTGCTACGTATATTAGCGCATTGGTACCCTTTTTAACAAATGGCTTATCTGTAACTTGAACCAAACCAACATACATGAATCTATAATTTGCCTCAAATGACTTTCTATAGATTCTAGTTTGATTAAAGAGATAGTATGTAAACCATTTTATAAATTTATAATTTCTTCATGAGTTTAACAAAGTAACCAGTTGAGAAATCAAAGATTCCAATTCCATACATAGTACTGACATTTACCTGAGAGTATATTCCACGTATGGCATTCATTAGGAGTAGGAGTTTTTTAATTAAAGTTTCAACTCAAGTCTGATTTTATTATTGTTGACTATATCATTATTATTTAGACTATCTAAATTAAAGGATAATAAACGCCTAAGCCTAGATGTCATGTCTAGTACATTGGAAAATAATTAAGGGTTTAAGGCACGGTAATGCAAAAAGGTGTGACTATCTTCCGAGACCACCTTTAGTGATTTATGACTAATCAACGCCGGACTAGCACCAATATAAACAGAATGCCTCTACGTTAACTCTACAATTACTATTTTCTTAGCGTGTTAGATGCTAATGACTCTGATACTAACTTACAAAATCATCAAGACTTAAATAAATATTAAAATTTTAAATATAACGAAAAGTAATAACATGTTTTTATTAACGGTTTTGCTAAATGTCGCCCTAGGGGCGATGGATAAGGGGTATCTATATTTGTTTTATATCTTATTTTTGGTGAGAATCTAAATTGATTTTATATCATAATATCTATTATATACTACTTTCCTATTAGAAAAATAAAATTATGTCTAATTAATTATTTTTAATTGTACTTCTTGTTATTACTTAAATTTGATTGGGACAAGATTTTATTTTTCAAAGAATTTGATCCCTCATAGAAATTTAATTCCCTAATATCTTGGTTGAGTCGTTCCATTAACAATTAGTATATTGGATTTTGTGCAAACTACACGTCACACATTCTTATAATCTTATTTTCTATTAACCTGGCTTCTCAAAATATATTTATCGTCAATAATAATGCTCCATTTGTCAAAAGTATAAAAGCTCTTGTTCTCCATTTACTTAGCTCATGGTTGAGGCTCGATGCAGGAAATTTTGTGCAAAATCTTCCTCAAGTAAACGGAAATTGGGGGCTGAATGACAAGTAGCCGATAAATCACAACCAATATATGTAATTCCTCCATTCCATATTAATTATCATCTTTGGAAATTGTACAATCAAATTTCAAAAATTTTAACCACAAATTTCTCAATATATAGAATGAATTGTTACCAAAAATTAGTACCATTAGATTTGTAAAGAAAAATACTATCATAAAATTTAATTTTGCAATTGTTAATAATATATCATGTGAGAAATATCAATCAAAGAGTGATATTGAAACCATAATAATAGATCTCATCATTGCTTAAATTAATTAGACATGATTTTATTTTTCTAATAGGAAAGTAGTATATAATAGATATTATGATATAAAATCAATTTAGATTCTCACCAAAAATAAGATATAAAACAAATTTAGATACTCCTTATCCATCGCCCCTAGGGCGATATTTAGCAAAACCGTTTTACTAATTATAATAAAACATTTATAGAAATGTAGCTCAATTATTTGGGGAAGATTACAAACAAGAAATTGATTACAAGAGAGATTTTAGGAAATATTTCATGGTGGATGCTTTCACTATGAAAGCCTTTTATAGAAACAGTGCTGGACTTATATTGGAAAAATATAATCCAGATTATTTGTAGATTATGATGAATAGCGATCATTTCTTGCTTTTGTAGAGACGAGTCATCAAATGATTGTCATCCTTTTATATAGAATCACTACAAGAATCGTCCTTTTTTAAAGTATTTTGTAAATTTTGATGATTGTCAATGCTTACTTACTTTTGCTAACATGTAGGTCTGTCTGTCAAAAAGTAAATTGTATCCAAGGAAAACATAATGCTCTTCAACTCCATCCATTCTTGCTCGTCATTTTAAAGGGGAAATGCTTAACTAAAATAAGAAAAATTATTCTATGTAATTATTTTATTCTTTAGATTAACTTTTTTATGGTATAATGTATAATGAAGTACAAAATGCATACAAATCTAAAATATAATTGTACAATGCATTTTAAGAGTGACTCTTATAAAATTCATTATTTCTCATCTATCGGTTGGTGAAAAGTTCATTTACCATAAATGAAACCACCGATAAAAAAAATGGCCGTTTTAACCATTTCATCAAATCACAATAAAAAGTAAATTATAAAAAAAATATGGGGTATTTTTCGAAGGATGTATTTATAGTGGTTGTCAACCATGACAACCACCATAAGTAAAATAAATCTTATTCGTACATGTGTCAAATTTTACCTTGACCATTAGCTTTCTTATTTAATATAAATTGTAATATATATTTTTTAAAATTTTAATTTATTTTAAAAAAATTTAAAATAAATATTTTTCATAATATGCTTATTTACTAGACAAAAATTTAGATTTAAGATATTTAAATTTTAAAAAATTTCAGAAAATTTATTTTAGTTAAGAAAATATATTTTATAATATTGTACTAAATAAAAAAAATGAATGACGAAGATAAAAGTTAACACATATATGGATAAATAGCGTTTTCATTCCGGTGGTTGTATGGTTGAAATGGTTGACAACCACTATAAATTTTTCCATTTCGAACATCTCTGCATTACAATGTCAATTTAAATTTTTGTACCAACATCATAGAAAGACATTCCAATTTCCAAATCTCCAACAAAAACTCTAAACTAAATCTCGAGGTTTTTAAGATCTTGGCGTAGATCTAGAAGGCTTTCCTGGGTTTGTCTAGAAAAGGCTGGGAATTCAGTTGGTGAGATTGAGGAGGCTTATATTATTGGCTGCTAAAACTCAAAACTGTACCAATTCCATTGCAATCTAATCGAATGGTTTCAAAGCCTTGTCTTCTGGCATCAGCTGCGTTTGAATCAAAGAAAGAACAAACATTGCAGCATCGTTAACGATCGGGTTTGAGCTCTTTGAATGTCCTCATTTGGTCCTTTATCTGCAAATGTGAGTTAACCAATTACTATTTTACATCTTTTGTTTCCCTCTCATTTATCTGCAAATGGATCCCCAACAAAACTCGACCCAAACTCGTCAGATAACTTTATACAAATCTTTCTTAATATATGTTTTCCCCATAATAGTCGTTCTTGTTGCTGTCATGTTCAGTATGACCAAATCTGATTTCTACAAAACCCAGTTCCTGAGATTGAACTTCTCCCCTCCAAACGCCAATTTCTTTGGCAAACTCTTTTGGAATCCCTTGTCGAGATTAACTTTTGACCAAAGTGGAGATACCCAGAAATCTGTCTCTTCTGCAAAGCCGAATTTTTGTGTGCTTTGGATGGCCCCTTTTTTGTCTGGTGGTGGGTATAGTTCAGAAGCGTGGTCTTACATCAGTGCTATTCAGGAGAATGTCAAAAACCCTCCTTTTAGATTGGCAATCGAGCAACATGGGGATTTGGTATCTGTTGCATTTTGGGAAGGGTTGCCTGAACATGTGAGAAACATGGCTGTTGAGCTTCATGCAACAAAATGCAACATGAATGAGACTGTTGTGATTTGCCACAGTGAGCCTGGGGCATGGTATCCCCCTCTTTTCGATACTTTGCCGTGTCCACCCTCTGCCAACTATGGCGACTTCTTGGCCGTCGTTGGTCGGACAATGTTTGAGACCGATAGGGTCAACCCGGGGCATGTCAAGAGGTGTAATAGGATGGATTATGTTTGGGTTCCAACTGAGTTTCATGTCTCCACCTTTGTCAAGAGTGGGGTCGAAGCATCCAAGGTGATCAAAGTTGTTCAGTCTGTGGATGTGGAATTCTTTGATGCATTCAAGTATCAATCTTTAGATCTTGTTCCTTTGAGGAAGAGAGTTTTAGGAAAGCCACCTAAGATAGCGGGTTCCGAAAAGGAGTTTGTTTTTTTAAGTATCTTCAAATGGGAGTATAGAAAAGGTTGGGATGTGCTGTTGAGGGCATACTTGGAGGAGTTTTCTGGTGCTGATGCTGTGGCTTTATATCTATTGACAAATCCATTTCACACAGACACTGATTTCAGTAACAAGATAGTGGAGTTTGTGGAGGATTCCGGCATTGAAAAGCCCATCAATGGTTGGGCTCGGGTGTATGTGATTGATGAGCACATTCCTCAGGTAGAGTTGCCAAGATTGTATAAGTCAGCTGATGCATTTGTCCTTCCTTCAAGAGGGGAAGGATGGGGTCGCCCAATAGTGGAAGCCATGTCGATGTCATTGCCTGTGATAGCCACGAATTGGTCAGGGCCTACTGAGTATTTGACAGAGGAGAACGGGTACCCGTTGACTGTGGAGAAAATGAGTGTGGTGAAAGAAGGGCCTTTCAAGGGACATTTGTGGGCAGAGCCTTCCGTTGATAACCTACGAGGTCTAATGAGGCATGTTATGACCCACGACGAGGAAGCTAGAGTGAAAGGAATGCAAGCAAGGGAAAACATGATTAGTAGATTCTCTCCCAAGAATGTAGCAGAAATTGTCAGTAATCTAATAAGCACAATTCTCAATGCAAGAGCTTGATTTTTGACAAGAGTTTAATGAACTCCTCAGTCACTGAGCTATTAGCTCAAGTCGGAACAATATTGGAATGCTGGCAAGATGAGGCTGATAGTTCTCGCTTTTGATCAGATTATATGCTCTGTTGTAAGCTTTAGAGCTTCAGGGCTAATCTGAACCAAGGAAAAGGATATGCCTGAAGTACTCTTGGCCCTTGCAGAAGAGACTATGAAGTCTGATCATCTTCTACCCCTTCCCTGCTTCTGTTTCAACAAGATTTTCATGTAACACAACTTTCATGAAGCTGGGCTACAGCCTACATGAAAGGCTACTTTGTGGCAACTGTTATTTATTCTACTGTGCAGAGAGTACTCCTCTCTCAAAGCTGAAATTGGAAGCATGAAAGTTTATATACTTCAGAGGTTTGCATCCAACGTCTCCAGGACCAATCAGGGAGCAAGTCGTGTTAAATGTTGTTCCTTGGTGAAGATTCCGTGGAAAAAGCATGAGGAGGCCGCGTTCAGCACTCTCAGTGACAGTGACCAAAGTTGACATTTTCAGCTGTGGGTGAATCTTGAAGAGATGCTTAACTAAGCAAATACCATTTTTAGATTATATTATCTTGCTCTAATGGTTTGGTTCTGGCTCATAGCAAAAAACTGGTTGTAATTTTGTTGTTAGAGCTAGAGGATGTTGGAACTCTGAAGAATTTTGCGTAGTCAGTTCACATCATGTGACACGTTTTGGGAAAGAAAAATGCAAAAGTTTGAAGCAACAACCAAGATTACAGTTTTAATCATTGTGATCATTTATCATTGCAATTGACGGACTTTTCTTCAATTTCCACTCATGGTCATGGATGACAATTTAGATCCAGCTTCACCACTTGGAATACTAGAAGGTCTGGCACCAATCTATTCAACCTAATAACCTGAATTGTCCGATTATGGTCACCATATTTGCATCAGTTTAAAACCTTAACGATTGGTTATGTCCATATTTATATTCAGAATGGGAAAAGCCGACTATGGCAGCCATATTAACATCTTATTAAAAATTCTGACGCTTGGTCGTGTCTGAATTTAAATTCAGATTATGTATTTGAGACCGGGTTGTCTTAGATTTTATAGACAATACCAGTTCAGATCACTAGGTTCAGACAAGACATCAAAGATTTAAAGAAATCTATGTGAAAAAAGAAAAACAAATAATCAAGCTACTCTTTCAGTTAAAACGTTGAAAAGCAGAATACCTGGTTGGGTCTGGTCCTAATTCGGGTTTTTGATGGCCAAATTGCACCCGGACCATAATTTTTGCACGGACGACGGGTACCAGTTAGTTTCAAAGACGAGAAAACGCAGTGGCAGACATGAAAATCCATCCACCATATATCATACACCAAACAGATGACTAAAGTTCTCATCACTAAACAGTATGCTTTTATCAAACATGCAATGATTCTCAATACAAATCAAATCCAGCAAATATTTGTGCTGTAACACAAAGCAACCCCCCCCCCCCCCTCCTCTGTTCATTATGCTCTTCCAATAAGTAGCAGTGTAGCACATCTAAATTTTTTTTTTTCTTAAAAGAATCAGCATTTCAGATTTGGCTTGCAAATACAGCATGGTTTAAGACAATTACACAGTTGAGCGTATGACAAAAGTGGCAACAGTAGTGCCTCAAAAATTCTCATTGAAGATGTGGAGCAAAGACTTTTAGAACTTCTTCATAAACAGGCCTCTTAAAATCTACCGCCTGCAGGGGTAAAAGACATGCGTTAGAAGAGCAAGATATGTTAAAAGAGTCAAGGGGTTCACTGGTGGCTACAGCATATTCTTCCTCCAACCTCTAAAACAGGCTGCAAGTTTGGTTGCTAATGTAGCATAGCAAGCTCTCAAATGTGTTCTTCTTGCCTCCCCAAGGCCACGACTCGAACGTCAGGCAAAACGCACAAAAAGAGGGGCACAAGACAAGGTTATTAATATTTAGAAGTTGATGTTTAAGGGAACGGAACACTCACACGTTCCACAACTTCCTCCGGTGACATCCATGCCCACTCCCCGAACTCTGCCTTCTCAGTTCCATCACCAGCGAGATTGATTTCACTATCGTCCCCCAAAAACTTAAGAAGAAACCTAGCACAGAAAGAAAATTCAATCAGAACTCATGATTTAGAGCATGAATCTTTACATGGGAATTACCTATTTAAGAGTGAAATTGTTCCGAAAACAGCTTTCAACACCTCATTAGTTGGATGATCCAAATTGACTTATAGGCAAAACAAGGGTTTAAAACCTTTTCTTACCTCCACATGTCCCAGTCCATGCTAAACTTTGAGCAAAGCAACACATAGTGAGGAATTCAACCTTCCAAAAGCTAGAGTAAAATCCCCAGTAAAAATTGCAAGTCATTTAACAAAAAGCAAAATATCAACCTAGAGGAAACCAACGGATACATGCCTAGACCAGGTTGAGAATCATCTCAACATGCTTTAAGATTGAATGAAACGTGTACAAGCAACATAGAAGCCTTTGGTAGTAAGGCAGAGATTTCCACTTTGTTAAGCAGACAAAAACTGACACAAGCATGCCAGCTGACATTTGCAGGTGTATACTGGCTTCATAGTTGATAGTTGATAGTAGAGTGCATGTAGTAACATATAGCAGACAAGCAAAAGAAGTGCACAAAGACAAGAGGAGAATGGGATATAGAGAACTGTCTTTGGATTCTTGTTTCATTCAATCAAAGGCACCTTATGCAGCCAAATTTGTCTTTTTCTTTTTTCTCTTCAAACACATTGCAGGAATTACTACTGATTGATGTTTCATCCAATACGAGGGAACCATATCATCCAACATTTGAGTTATTTTCACATCAAACGACATTGCACAAATTGGAGAATGTTCTTGCTGTCTGTCCCAGTGAAATCTAAGTTAACTTCCTGAATGACGAAACCAAATTGGTTCTCTTGGAAATAAAAGAGAATAAAGACAGGGAAAGTGAAAGGAGTCGACGATAACATGAAGAATAGGACTGAGCAATTTATTTCTTGTTCTTTGGATTGAGGCGTCATGACAAATAAGATTCCCTAATGAAATAAATCCACCAATAGTCACCAATTCATCTTTCGCAACCAATATAATCACAAATATGTAGATTACTTGAACAACATATAAGCTCAAAAATACACAGAAACATCAGTAGTTTGGCTCACCACTTTTGGGCTTGACCTTTCCAGTCTGATCCCCATTGCTGCCTGAGTTTCTCTCTTACTTCTGGTGGGAAGTCGTACGTTAGCCAATATGGAACCTGTTCAGGCAAAAAGCCAAAAGATTATTCAAACATTATACATATAATATCAAAGATAATTAAGCATTGGAAGCATTGTCTCATAACATTGTCAGGGAATGGATGAAGGACAGGAGGACGATAGGACTAAAGAGATAATAGATCCGCATCCTTATTAGAAAAAATATATCGAGATATTGCTTTTCCAAAAGATTAAAGATAACCCATGTCATGACAAAATAGACATCTATTGGTTTATTTTATAGATGATGAATAACTGAACATCAAAACCCTTAATATCTGGAATTCTGGACCAAGAAATCACATATGAGCTTTGCATGGCCATTTTTCTAAAAGGATAAATTAATATACTTTAGTATATAAACAAAAGAGAGCCAATTTCAAGATGGATGCTGATTCCTGAACAAGCATCCAAAAAAAAAAAAACAAAAAAGGAAGCCAAACTTAGGTTATCAGCAAGCTCACCAACATCAACCAAAGAAGAATAAAATACCCTCATTTTCTTGAAGAATAAAGCCTTGAGCCACTTACCCTCTAATCGCTTGATGGAGAGGCCAAATTCCCCCACTTCTCTCTTAAAATTATGGAGAAGGATAAAGGAAGAATGTTCGGAATTATATTCTATATAGAAAAGTATCTAGAAGTATGGCAATGTTAGAACCTATGCTAGGACTACAGTGGGATCTACAAGTGAGTTTCCTGTTAATATCGGGTTTCATCAAGGGGTCTTTTTTAATCTATTTCTTTTTAATGTAGTTACGGATGAGTTACCTAAGGACATTCAGGATGAGTTGCCGTGTGCATGCTCTTTGCAAATGACATAGTTTTGATTGGTGAGTCGTCCTTGAGATTAAATGATAAGGTGGAGCTTAGGTGTGCCTTTGAATCTAGGAGTTTTAGATTGGGTTGGTCAAACACGGAGTATATGAGGTGTCATTTTAGCCAGGTTGATCAAGAAGACAACAACTAAATTATTACCATTGGAGGGGCGGTTATTCTTAGGGTGGAAAAGTTTCAATACTTAGGATCTATATTTCATATTGATTGAGATATTAGCAACGATATAACGCAACGAATTATGGAGGGTTGGTACAAGTGGAAGGCGTTTTTAGGAATGTTGTTTGATAAGAGAATTCCGCTTACGCTTAAAGGTAAGGTGTATTGTGCAATAATTAGACTGGCTATTTTATAAGCTACGGAGTGTTGGCGACCATGAGAACGCATTGTCAATGGTTGACCATGGCAGAAAAAAGGATAGTTTGATGGATTTGTGGGTTCACCAAGGTGGATAGCATTAGGAATAATGTGTCGCAATAAGGTTTGGCCTCCTTTGAGGAAAATTTGCTTGAGAACAAACAAAGTAAGATGGCTTGGTCATGTGTATAGAAGAGCAAGGGCGCCCCCATCATGAAATGTGAAAAGATTACTTTCTTGCCACTTTGCCGTGGACGTGGGAGGCATAGGAAGCCTATGAGGAAGGCGAGTAAAGCTTATTTGATGCACGTAGGTTTAGTGAAGGATATGGCACTGGATAGGGGTGTTTAGACAGCTAGGAAATAAGATTGTCGATAAGATGCCTTACTTTACCTTTTTGTTTGTTTCTTGTGCCCTCTTTTTGTGGGTGCTTTCTAGATACGTTAGATACATTAACTTAGCTACTCATTGCTTGGAGCACACTGGTATATAGCTTCTTCCTACCTCCTCTCTTGCTCCATTTATTTCCAAGAAATTTTTCATTTTTGTTTTCAAATTGGGGTTTTCTTTCTTTCAAAAGGTTTTTTGGCTCCGTCGAAATCAGTCCCTTCATGCAGTCACGTGCATGGGGGAAGGTTGTCTACATCTGGACCTCCTCAAACCCCATGTTGGTGGGATTATAATAGGGTTTGTTGTTGTTGAACAAAGATGTAATATGTTGTTTTAACTTTAGGGGTGGCAAAATTGCATAGGTACGACCAAGTTTTTTGTGCAATTGTCCATATAGTTCAGGACATGTAGGTTATGAGATCTTGATGGGTTGCTATCAAATGTGATTTTCTATTTCTAAATTGATTTAGGGATATTACCATAAATTCTCACTAATCTTTCTGCTATAAATACTATTGTTTTGTTTAATCAAAATTCATAAATTTATATATATTTTAACATAAAATATGTAATTAGTAATAACATATATGTTATTTGCAATCCAACCAAATTACTCTTTGGTTGGTACCATATAATATTTTCAAAAGTTAATTCCGGTAAAAGCAGTCTTAGTCTTGTGTTAAATTGAGTAAGTGAATCGAAATTTAAAACTCCTGAATATTGCTTAACAAGGTTCATCTATAATATGGACGATTCCCAATCTTGTTCTTTATAATTTATAATAATTTATAACGGAAATTTAAAATACTGCTTTGGTAAATACTCACCTTTTCTGGTTAATCTAGAATTAAATGCAAGATTGCTCTCAATCATTTTCTTATATTGTCTTAAAACATATCCTTCGTCTCTAAGCTTCTATCTTTATCCTTCGTTTCCTACACCACTTTATGTAGCTCTCTTTCTACTCTTCTGGGGGTTTTTTTTTCTTGTTTAAGAAATGATTTGCCATTATTAGGTCTTTCTTACAGGAAAAGGATATATATTAATAATAGAAATTAAAGAGTTGAAGTTCAGCTAGCGCCATACAAAGTTATGTACAACCAAAAAACAAAAGGTCCACAAAATCTACCACATCAAAATAGGGGGAGCTATGCTTCCCATTAACCCAAAAGAAGTATAGGGATCTGAATACACCTCAGGCCTGCCGCCGCACCCATTTCCTCAAAAGAAATGGTATTAGCATTATGGGATTTTCAAAAGTAGTTCATTCCATTCATTTCACCAACGATGGACAGATTAGAAAATGTTTTTTAAAAAAAGTTTGATTTTTTTTTTGGCTCAAACTGACTCTCTTTCGACAGTCGCAAATTTGAAATTTGTAGTTCAACTCTTGCAGCAAATTCCATCACTGCTTACATCATTCTATATCACTAGGCAAGCTTCAATGATTCTCTCAAGTCTCTTTTTGTGCTGACTCTAGGTTCACTTGGAAATAAGGTAGTCGTTTTCTACTTTCTTATCTTAATTGTCTTTTTCCTCTTTTGTTGTTTGCTCATGGCAACTTTGTCTAACTCTAATTCCTCAAGAAATGCCACTAATTCCTCAACAAACAACACATCTCCCAGAAAAAATAACGTAACAGAAAGAGGAATTACAAGCAGAACTTCCCCTTCAACAAACAAAAGAAGAAGACAATATAGATTAGAAAGCACATGCACACTGTGCACCTTGTTTCCAGCTGTGGGGTGATTAAATAAATAATCGAACCCAAAAACCCAAAACCAAAAAGGAAATACCCAAACCACCATATTTTGGGGGGATAGGGTTTGGTACCTGATTGGAGAAATTAGAAAGAAAAATCAAGATTTATTTATTTGGTTAACTTACCCTCTAGTGTTCACCCAACCATTATTAATGTAATACAAGATCAAATTGACTTACTAGAACTAGCTTTTGAATATAGGTCATCATGTCAAAATGTTTGCTACGCAACTGAAGAAAAATCTACTTATAATCAACCATTAGAGGCAAAATATCATAAATATCCTTTGATTACAGATCAAAACGCAACATCTCCAATTTCACTCCTTTATTCTTTTTTTATATTGCAAAAGTTCTCTTCGGAGCCATCGAAGGCTACCTACATTTAGATCCTCCCCTCAGACCTCGTTTTAACAGGACTATAAAGGGGTTTGTTGTTGTTCTTGTTGTTGTTGTCGTTGTATTCTATATTTTATATTCATATTAAGGGGTTTTAAAGAAATGTTTAATAAATTTTGTATTTATTTTTTAATAACATACATTAATTTGGGACTTTCCACATAAAAATAATAGACAAACACTTTGAAACGAATGGAGAACTATTTGGAACCAATCAAACAACAATTTGGACAAATCTCAAATAGCATAGTTAGCATAGCATATTTAATAAATGAAGAATAAAGTATTTAAAAGAATATTGGAGATGAATTTACATCAATTTAAAAATGAAATAAAATGTGGAATTTATAGATATGCTCTTCCTAATTAAACATTTATGTCAAAATACATATAAATATGAATTTTAAATAAGAAACAGTATGGAATGGTTAGTGATTTCAAATACCCCTAGCTATTCAGACAACTGTACAAAATTTGGTCACTGGGACATGATTCCGCCACCCCTACTAGTGATTTCAAATGTTATTGTGCTTCCAACCAAACTCCAGGATATTGCAATCAACTACAACTCACTATGCTACCAACCACGTATACCATAAACCTCCCCACACTATCATAACTTGTAATTTTGACTTTCTTTAGTTACTTGCTTGGCGACTTCATATAAATACGGGCTATTTAATCTTTTCTTTAATCATCAAATAACTAAGAACAAAATTAATATGAGTTTTCCTCTCTCTCTAATCTTTCCCTTTAAATTCCCCTTTTGTCCTATTGATCTCTACCGAATCAAAATAAGGAAATTAAACCAATCTCACCAACACCCTCTTCTGCCACTGTCCACTGTCCAGAAGGTTGACACTAAGACAACGGTAAACAGTGCTGCCCAGACCTTCAAACCTTAAATCTCCTATGTCTGCCACTACCATGCTGCACATACAAATAACTCTATAAATAACATACAAATGATTGGATGTGTTTACAGGTGCTAATTATGAGACACTTGCAAGCAGCATACCTGGATGAGTTTACAAGTGCTGTTAAGAGACACTTATACGCAGCCCATTCCCACACCTCATACCTGGATGTGTTTCTGAGTAACTAATTACCACTTGCTAATTCCTACACTCACTCGGAAATACAAAGCCTCTTTTTGGTATTTTTCCTGGAGATATCTTGACCCACAAATTTCCAAATGCATGAGCACAATGCGCTGACAATAATACCTAGTTATTTAATGGCAATACATAACAGTTTTTTCTTGAATTTGGTTGTCAACCCATAAATCCAGTCCTTCCCTTTTTGCACCAAGTTATTTATTGGCAATACACTTTTTCTTGAATTTAGTTATCAATCCATAATCCAATCCTTCACTTTTTTTACTTCCATAGCCTCTCCATTTTAATGATGTAAATGGAATGCTTACAAATTTCTCCATTACACAGCCAACCATTGACCTCATTTTCTTTATTTGAAAGCGTTCTTCATAAATTCCAGGTCCTACATGCTTAAGAACCATGGTTATGAGTGATCATGTGGGCAAGTTAGAGGATATGAAGACATAATGGCAAGCACAATCTTGCTGTGTTTTTTTTTTCTTATGAGGAAAAAGACAAGTTTGTTATGTCTCAAAAATTATACTCTAGCTTAAACAGTTGATATTTGAGGCAAGTTGGAGAGCCACTACGACTGGAAATTATTGACAAGGAGGTTGTGCTTCAAGGAAAAAACTTTTGGTCTCAAACAGAAGAAGAGGATTGCACTCAAATCACCAGGCAAGTTCAGCAAGATAACAATATAGCTGGCTTTTCTAAAGGTCATGAGAAAGACAAGTTCGCTTTTGTTAGCTTCATTGCTTATTATTTTGACAACATTGGATCTTTTGTAGGGAAAAGAGACCTTGAGATGAGGTGGTTGCTGCCTTGTTGATGAACAAGACTTGGAGCAATCGAACATCAAATCAAAGAACAATTGGTCATTGTAACAAATGATGCAGGAGAGAGGCGGGATCCCCAATATCAAGGGGGTGACTCATGTGCAATTACTGCAATGGAGGATTGCCCGAAGAGGAAGAAGGATATAAAAGGAAAAAAAAGTCATGTGGCAAGAGTTACGAAAATCTTGGACCAAGATTATGGATGTGTTGCCCCAAGTTGAAAAAGATCGCATTGTATCTCACACACAGATTTTGAGTTTCACATTTGTTTAGTTACAGGGCACTTTGATATATATCAACCATGCGAAAAAGATGTTGTCCACACAGCAAATGGCATCTAAATCGGGTTGACAGGTGAGAACAATACATATTCGTCTGATTGCCAGGGTTATATGGAAACTAAGTGGGGTTAGACATGTGCTATAGCTAAAAAGAAATTTGATTTCTTAAGGAGACTTTCGACGCCAAAGGCTATTGGTATTTGACTTATGGGAGTTGCACACAAGCGGAGATACTGAGATACAAGAAGAATGTCAACAAGTAATACAAGCAATCCAAAAGGAAGACAAGGAGCCGGGGAAGTGGGTGACAATGGACAAGAAGTGGGTGATATTTGTTTGTTTGCTTGAAGATGGTCGTGACCTTGACCAATGGAGCAAGTTAGAGTCACCCATATTCAAGGTGGAATTTTCCAGGATGATGATTTTTTCTTTGTAAGTTTTTGTCAGGTTGATGGAAGATTGAAAAAGAAAAAATCAAAGGAATGAGATGGATGGTGGGTTGTGCCTTGGAGCAAGTTGAGACAACCATTCCGTTTATGGTAAGTGGGTAGACCATAGAAGTCAAAAAGTGAAGGCGTGAATTTATTATAGGGTTGGCACTTGACAACAATATTCAAGAACTTAAACTTTGTTGTAGCAGCAGTAAACAATTAAGTGTTAATGTGTTATTGACTTATTGTCAATCCTATAGACTCTTTTGGAAATTTGTGGCAAAATGTGGGTTGCATACTTAGTTTTAAAAAGTGCTTGCCTCGTGTGCTATAGCTCACAAAGCGTGTGTCTCGTCCCTTCCGCGCCTTTTGCACCTTATGGTGCGCTTTATGGAGCTTTTACTGTTTAACTCATTAAAATTATGAAATGTTTAGTGCATTTTAAAAGAACTCCTTCTAAGCTGTGAGGAAACCCTAGACCGCGCAATTCCCTACCCTTCTTCCTCTCTTCTTGCGTGACTATGCTTGTTTTATTTCTTTAGAAGAATATTTCGGGGTTACATCTTATGTTGAATACGATTTGCGTGATTTTTTTGTGTCGTATTACTCGTGTCTAATCCATTATTTGATGCCTATTTCAGCTTATTGCTAGAAAATATAGCTTGGGAAAAACTATGCTTTGGTGCACCTCACATGCGTCTCGGGGACCTGTGCGCTTTTTTGCGCCTCACGCTATTTTAATCTAAGGTTCCAGATAATGGGAGGCCGCAAAGTCAAAAGCAAGGGTTTGGTGCGTGAAAGCTAAGCTAGTTTTATTCATTACAACTATAGAAGCAATTCGCTTGGCTAGTATTATTTTGTCACATTATTGATATTGTTAGGTCCTACGCACTCAAAACCCAACATTCCTTTGTGCATTTGAACTTGAGATTATGATCACAGGTACATTAATTTAATATTTCTTTGACATGTTTTGGATTAAGATAGTAATAGCCAAAGATAATTCTTCAAAATCCAAAAGGTTGCATTTACTAGTACTATTAAAAGTCAAACCTCTGCAAGAACTTCCACCGAACTAACTCCAGTCTCTTCTCTGAGCTCTCGAATAGCAGCACAACGAGGATCTTCACCTTCATCTATGCCACCCTGCACACACAATCACATGATTATATAGCAGGCCTAACAGCTACCAATTTAATGCTTCATAATATTAAGCGAAGGGCCCTTTCCACATGTCTGATAGCTCGCATGAATTACGTACACTCCTAATCATAAGAACAAATGTATGTGTTAATTGATTGGCACATTAAATCCAACAACCAAACCATCCTTTCCTTTTTCTTGCTCGGTTAAGCTTCTATGACCACCCAGTCATAGCAGCGCTGCATATTGTTAAAAACCAAAATTAATCTAGAAAAATCCTAGTCAAAATGTCTAGAATAACCTTGGATACATTGAATAGTTTTATCAGTAGAAGTTACTTTGGATGGGGAAAATAATCTAGAAAGATGTATTCATTGAATATAAAATGGTGCATGAATGTTCATTGTATTAGGAGAATAGGGTTCATTGAAGATGTCGACTATGAAAACTCGCGTAAGTGAATCAACCCAATCAATCCCATCAACAATTCAAAGTAAAACAAAATCATATCTTCTCTTTTATCTTCTTCTTCCTTTAGCTATTCAAAATAATCAAATATATTATCAACTCCTCCTTTCATAATCCAACAATGGGATCAGAGCCATCTCCTCACCATCCATACCAAAAACTTATTCCATCAGAAACAAAGTTTCTCTATCAAAAATTAAACATAGGCTTCATTCAATCTTCAATCACAACATTCAACTATCGTCCAAATCTGAGGCCACCGGACTTTGATGGGGATAATAATCAAACGTATAGTATTCAAATGAAAACCTTCTTAACGACTCATGGTGTATGGAGTGTGGTGGAGAAGCAGTGTGAAAACCCTCCCAAGGTGGTGAAGATGATTGGGAGGAGGGGGGAGCAAAGATAGTATGGGACTATATTACCAGGGCTGGGACACGGGTGTGAGACACCAGTACAGATCCAAGGGTCTGACACGGAAAAAAAAATATATATATAGAAAAACACATTTAAATATACCACTAAACTCAAAACCAATTGACTAGCACAAATGGTTTTGATCGAAATTTCAAAGAAAGAAAGGGACCATCAAATAATCTAGGTCTTAGGGTAGGAAATTATAAAAACCAAGGAAGCCATGATAAAAATTCTAGTCCATATTGCCAATTGTGCAAAATGAGCAACCACGATACCAATAATTGTCGATATAACTGTAATAAATGCACTTAGCAAGGAAGAAGTAGAGGAAATTGTGCGGTCTAGGGTTTCCCCATAGCCTAGAAAGTGTTTTCTTAAAAACATACTTAACGTTTCGTAATTTTTATGAGTTGACCAGTAAAAGCTCCATAAGGCACACCCTAACGCGCAAAAAGTGCGAAGGGGACGAAGCGCGCGTTTTTTAAAACTAAGGTTAGCACTGCAGTTTACATACTCAATCGGCCTCCCACATTAGGCAGTCCTCAACAAAACTCCGTACAAGACATGGATCAAAAGAAAGCCAAGGGCGGATCCGATCACTTCAAAGTATTTTGGTGTATAGCCTATTTACATAACCGGAAAAAAAAATAGGGAAAAGCTTGATTGTGAAGGAGAAAAGTGCATCTTCAACGGCTATACTAACGAGTCAAAAGGATATTGTCTCTATAACCAAATACTCCCTCTGTCCCAAATTAATTGACATTTTGACTAAATTTTTACCGTTAATTATTCATCAATTACAATGAGTTACAATATGAAACTACCTCCATTGTAATTTTTAATAAAACATCTTTCTAATGACGGTAATTTCATATTGGTACTCATTGTAATTTGTTAGTAATTAGTATTTAGCCCAATGTCAATTAATTTGGGACGGAGGGAGTACCAAGAAAGTGGTGATTTCAAGAGATGTCATATTTGATGCAGCATCCAAATGGAATAGGCCAAAAGATTCATCTGAACACTCAACACAAGAAGTGTTCAAATTCCAGAGATCGGAGAAGGACCTCTTGCCTTGGGTGCATCTCCACCAGAAAGCCCATCCTCAAGTGGTCCAAGTCCAAACTTACAGACATGTCCTTCAAGCTCTCCCCAGCCTATTAGAAGAACTCAACGTGAAAGACGTCCTCCAAGATATTTACAAGATTATTTACAAGATGAAAAATGGATCAAGGCAACGAATGAAGAGATCAAGATGATCGAGAAAAATCAAACATGGGAATTACAAGAGAAATCTCAAGATAAGGATGTTATTGGTCTCAAGTGGGTCTATAAGGTCAAGTATCACGAAAATGGCTCAATTCAAATTATAAGGCGTGTTTGGTAGCCAAAGGCTAATGGCAACAGTTAGGAGTTGACTTCAATGAGACTTTTGCTCTAGTTGTTCGTATGGAGACAATTAGAACAGTACTTGCCATCACAACATAATTAAAGCTCCAAGTCTTTCAATTGCATGTCGAGTAAGCTTTTCTCGGTGGGGAACTAGAAGAAGAGGTCTATATGGAACCCTACATCATTGAAGTCTAAGAAAACATGGTTTATCATCTCTGAAAAGCACTATATGGCCTTAAGCAAGCCCCCCGTGCATGGAATAGTAAGATTGATGCCTCTCTTCTGAGTAATGGGTTTCTAAAAAGCCCAAGTGAGCCACCTTTATTCATCAAGTCACAAGGCCTACAAGAATTTTTTTATATTATGCCTCTATGTGGATGATATAAGAATTAAAAAAGGCAATGCTGTCAGAGTACGAAATGGCGGACCACGACTAACGAAGTATTTCCTCGGAACACAGGTAAAACAAAGCTCAGGTCAGAGATTTCTATCGCAAGAAAAATATGTTGAAGTTGTCCTCAATAAGTTTAATATGAGCAATTGCAAGCCTATGGCTACACCTACGGTTGTTAATGAAAAACTCTCTAAAAATGACGACGTGGAGAAAATAGATGGAGCCATCTATCAAAGTCTTGTCGGGTCATTGATATATCTCATACACACTACAGTCAATCTAGTACATGCTATTAGCGTTGTTTCAAGGTTCATGAACGAACCTAGCAGAGGACATTTTGTAGCAGCTAAGAGGATATTTTAGTATATCAAAGGAACAAAGATTTATGGAATGCTCCATAAGACAGAAAAGGACTTCAAGCTCACAGTATTCACAGATAGCGATTGGGTAGGTTGTGTTGATGATAAAAAGAGTACTGGTGGGTATGTGTTTCAACTTAGATCCAAAACTATTTTATTGAGCTTGAAGAAGCAGGCAACGGTTGTTCAATCACCAGCCGAAGCAAAGTATGTAGCAACGACTAGTGCAACATGAGAAGTTGTTTGGTTAAGACGAATTCTTGCATACTTACAAGTTGGTCAAGATGATCCTACAACACCCTTCTATGACAATATGTCCACAATCGCAATGACAAAAAATCCAATCTTTCAAGTCGTACAAAGCACATAGAAATTCGACATCACTTTATTCGTGAGTTGGTTAACAAAGGCAGGAGAAAGCTACACTTTTGCAAGACAGGAGATCAACTTGCAAACATACTTACCAAGGCAATACCGGTAGAGAAGTTTATATGCTTCTGAGAACAACATGAAGTTCAAGATTTTTTCTAGATTAAGGATGAGTGTTAAAAACCAAAGTTAATCTAGAACAATCTTAGTCAAAATGCCTAGAATAACCTTAGATACATTTAATGGTTTTATTCCTAGAAGACACATTGGATGGTGGAAATAATCTAGAACGATGCATTCATTGAATATGAAATGGTGCATGAATGTTCATTATATTAGGATAATAGGGTTGATTGTATTTGGTGAAGATGTCAGCTATAAAAACTCATGTAAGCGATAATCCAACCAATTAAGTAATTTAACGTCAAACAAAATCATATCTTGTCTTCTATCTTCTCCTTCGTTTAGCATTTCAACATCATCAAATATATTATCAATTCCTCCTTTCATTAATTCCAAAAGAAAAACTATCTAGTTCGGTAATTTGAAGTACTTTTTCCGGGTCTTTCAAGAAAACCCAGTGGAAACTATAATTGATAGTAGTAATGTAGCTCAGGTTTTAGACATTAACTCAAATATAACAAACATCAGCAAGGTCATTCCTGTTACAACCATTGTAGAAACTTGTACAGTTGTACCATATTGCATCAAAAAAATACATTGCAACATTGTACACTATGTTTTGTCTCGTTAAAATTCTTCATATTCAAAACGAAATCCTAAATTCAACAATACTAATTACCCCATTCAATGTAACATTTTGAGAGCACACTTACCTGAGGCATTTGCCAGGCATCAGGAATGTCAAGCCTCGAAGCAGCAAAAATCTGGCCAACCAACAAAACAACCGTCAAAACCGCAAAACCCACATACAAATATCATGAATTCGAGCAATTGATACACCAAAACGTAACCTTTCTGGAGGGATTGATGAGACAAATGCCGACATTTCTACGGTAGCCGTCGGGAGGAGCCTCCATGGAAGACAAGGACGAAGAATTGGAGCACTGAATTGAGGTCCGGCGGTTGAAGAGGAGAGAAAGAGGCAAGTTTGAGAAAGTGGGGTTGAAGGGAGAGAGTGAAGAAGAACTAGCGTTTGGTGCAATTGGAAGCTGAAATTGGGGATGCCGATGCAATGGTGTGTTCGACAACAGGAATCGGCACAAAGCCATTCGAGGGATTGGATTTGGGTATAATGTTGGCGTATAAAAATTGTTCCATCATTCAACGGAATTTATACCTTCTTCAATAATGTGCAGTAGGATCATATTCTATTTCTCGATTCTCTTGGACTGTCCTCTTGTCTCACATCTTTTCCACTGAACACACATGTAAATCAATAATTTGGGACTGTTCATTGGAGCAAGCTCTGACCACACCCAAACCTCAATATCTCAAAAAAGTTGGACCAAAGATTCAAAACAAAGAGTGCTTGGGTAAAAATGTCCTCAAACATTTCTTTTCTGACGAAAATGTCACTGAAGTTTTGACGCTATCAAAATTGTCATCTAACTTTTCATTATAATAAAAAAATATCATTCTAACTTATAATTAACCTATTATTGCCGGTAAACTCAAAAAAAAATTTAAAAAAACCAAAATCTTAATTGAAAACACCCTCGTTTAGGTGGATGAAAAACTTGAGTGACAAATAACCCTTTTATGGACGAAAAACAGGTGATTTCAGATGGAAATTGGGTTTTTTTTTATTTTTAGGTTTTAAATTCAGATTTTGGCTTTTTTTAAAAAAAAATTGGGAATTTATTTGTAATAGCATGTTAATTATAGGTTAGAAGGACATTTTTTTATCATAATGGAAAATTAGATAGCAGTTTTGATAGTTTTTTAACTTTAGTGACATTTTTACTCAAATTAGAAAGTTTAAGAGCATTTTTACCCAAGCACTCTCAAACACAACTGGTCCAAAATCATATCAAGTCGTGTTCTTTTTTTACGGTTGGCTAGCTTTCATTGCACTTATCAAACATACAATGTTAATCAATTACATCTTCTCACATTTATCCACCTTACAACAACAACAACGAACCTCATTATACTCCCACTAATATAGGATATGAGATGGTCAAGATATAATCAGTCTTCCCCCATGCATGGAAGTGTATGAAGAGGTTGATTCCAACAAATAAAAAAAAAGTTTTTTTAAAAAAAAAAAAAGGAAGAGGCTTGGGAACCAAAGGAGCAAGAACCAAAAAAGACAAATTAGAAACAGAAGAAATCCTGAGAATAGAAAACTTCATACATGTGTGCTCTTGACTGAGTAACTCAGCTACACCTTCAGATTCATCTAGTAAACACAAATAGAGACAAAACATATAGACCACAAGGAATACAAAGCAAAGTCACAACAAGGCGTCATCCCACCCTCTCACCTAACGACCTAATCCTAGCCCGCCAAACACTCCTATCTAGTACGTCGTCCTCCACTAGGCCCATGTGCTTCAAATCAGATCTAATAACCTGCTTCAATGACTTCCTAGGCCTACCACGGCCCCGACGAAGCGGGGGAAACGTAGTCTTTTCACATCTTTGCACCGGAGCCTCTGCGCTTCTCCTATATACATGACCAAACCATCTCAGCCTATTCTCACAAAGCTTATCCTCAATAGAGGCTATCTCTAACTTCTCGCGACAAACATCATTCCTAATTTTATCCATCTTAGTGAACCCACAAATTCATCTAACCATCCGCATTTCAGCCACATGCAACCTTTGGGAATGCACCTTCCTCATAGCCCAACACTCTAAACCATATAACATCGCTAGTCTAATTACAACATGATACACATTACCTTTAAGCTTAATGGGATTCTCTTATCAAACAACATCCCTGAGGTTGCCGTCCAGTTGTGTCATCCCACGTTAATCCGATGTGTTACGTCATCATTAATATCTCCATTACTCGGCAAAATAGATCCCAAGTATCGACACTTTGTCACCATAGGAATAACCGTACCCCAATCGTTATGGATTCATTATTGCCTTCTCGGTCAACCCCGCTAAACGGGTATCTCAAATACTCCGTTTTCGACCTACTCAATCTAAAACCTCTATATTTCAAAGCTTCGCACAAAGGCCCACCTTATCATTCAATCTCTCATGCGACTCATCAATCAGAACTATATCATTCGCAAAGAGCATAACACCATGGTAATTCATCCTGGATGTCCTTAGTTAACTCATCCATAATCACATTAAATAGAAACGGACTAAGAGCAGACCCTTGATGAAGCCCGATGTCGACAGGAAATTCTTTTGTAGACTCCACCGTGGTCTTGACAATGGTTCTAAAATTTTCATACATGTCTTTAATGGCTCGAATATGATGATATTGCACCCCTTTCACCTCAAGGCACTCCGACAAAACTTCCTTGGTACCATGTCATAGGTTTTCTCTAAATCAATGAACATGAAGGTCATTCCTTCTCTCCCTATACTCCTTCATAATGCGACGCAAAAGTTTGATGGCCTCTGTTGTTGACCTCCCCGGCATGAACCCAAATTGGTTCTCAGACACTCCAATTTCCTCGCTCAACCTCCTCTCAATTACTTGCTCTCAAATCTTCATGGTATGACTCAATAGTTTGATTCCTCTATAGTTGTTGCAATATTGAATGTCCCCCTTATTCTTGTATAAGGGAACAACAATGCTACCCCGCCACCCATCAGACACTTTACCTTTCTCGAGAATATCATTAAAGAGCCTTGTCAACCAGTGGACACCCTCCTCGCCTAGGCACTTCCAAAATTCCACAAGAATACCATCTAGGTCCATTACTTTCCCCCTCCTTAATTTCTTTATTGCCTCTTTGACCTCGTCAAGCTTTATAGGTCGACAAGTAATGTAGTCTATACTCCCCCTTCCGGGTCGAAATCCTTCCCTACTATACACTGCATTCATCTCCGCATTAAATAACTCGACAAAGTAAATTCTCCACCTCTCCTTAATTTAGGTATCGTCCACCGAAACTCTCCCCCCATTATCCTTTATACATCGAACACTCACTAGATCTCTTGTCCTCCTCTCACAACTCTTAGACAACTTAAAAATATCTCTCTCTCTCCTCCCTTAGTGTTCAACTTGTCATACAAACTATCAAATGCATTCGCCTTTGTCTTTGTCACCAATTTCTTGGCTTCTTTTTTTGCCAACTTATATCTTTCTTTAGCGGCTACTCTCCCCTCCTCCCTTGTACACCTTCGTATTGCTAGGTATGCCTCATGTTTTTCTTTTACCCTTTCTTTCACTTCGTCGTTCCACCACCAAGATCCTTTTCCATTGAATGCTTCTTCCCTAAGAAACACTTGGAATATCCCTTGTCGCCCGATGAATACACTCTACTGTAGTATCCTATCTAGATACTATGTCCTCACCCAACTTCTGAAAGTTGCCTTCCTGGTCCGTTCTTTCAATAACTCAGCCTTGTCCTTGTTGAGCTTCCACTGCTTGATGCTACACACTCTGATATATGTACACTTCCTCTTAAAGCTTTTTACTTCCACATTTACCACCAAAAGCTTACGAGGGGTTTTCAATCCTTCATTGGGCAACACCTTGCAATCCTTGCAAGAAGACTTATCGCTAACTCTGGCAAGGAAGTAAGGCGTCATTGAAGACCCATTAGTTAGAGTCACCAAATGCTCTTCTCTTCTTAGACCAAGAGTTGATTATAGCCAGTGAAGTCAAAAGCGACTGCAAAATCTAAAAGAGACTCCCCAACGGTATTACGACCCCCAAATCCAAATCTTCCATGCACACTCTCATACCCAACACTTGATTCTCCTATATGCCCATTAAAATCCCCCCTCCCCCAACGACAAGAATTTTCTCACCACTTGGAATGTTGCACATAACCACATCCAACTCATCCCAAAACTGCCTCTTAATCTCATTGGGCAGACCAACCTGTGGTACATAAACACTTACTATGTTAAAAGTATCCAGTCCTAAGACGATGTTAATCAGCATAATATATTTACCATCTTATAGATAATATATATTTAAAAATTCATATGTTTAATAAGTGATGTGATTAATGTGACTTGACTTACTCACAATACCTTATTAAAAATTGTAATTATTTTTTCATCTTTATCTACACTTTACTAAACTTAACCACCTTTAATCATATTAACCACATTTATCAATTTAACCATAGTCACACTTTACCAACCGCATAAAATTAGAACAAGATCGTAATTAACTATTGGACTGGACCCCCCCCCCCTTACTAATTCGCGCTAGTTGAGTAAATGTATAATCAAAGTTCCGTGAATGCTTATTAATTAATTCACCTTATTATACAAACTAAATAATTTATGTGATGTATCTTATTATTTAGGGAAATTGGATTTAAATAATCTGAACTTTGGGCCATAGTAGACTAAAAAATCAAAACTTTAAATTTGGTTCTAAATAATTTGAATTTTAGCCTCCTTGGATTCTATTAACACACCACTGAGTTAAGTTGAACTTAACTCAGTGGCGGGATGACGTGACGGCGGAGGAGGGTGAGTTGACTTGCCCAATCAGCTTTGACTTGCCACCTCATCATACCCATTTCTATTCTCTAATCTTCCAACTTCTTTCTCTCTTCTCCCTCTCCTCTACTTCCTAATTGTCATGGCCATGACTGATTCTCCCTCTCCTCTCTCCTTTTCTCTCTCTAATCCAACCCCCTCCCTCTTTCCGAATAATTATGTGCAAATTAATCTGACCAGGTTCAAAAAAAACAAAGATTGGTGTTAGTTCAAAGATTGGTATTTGTTCCTATAAAAAAAACAAAGATATTACTCCCTCCGTCCCAAATTAATTGACACTTTGACTAAATTTTGACCGTTAATTATTCACAAATTATAATGAGTAACAATATGAAATTACCTCCATTATAATTTTTAGTAAAGTATCTTTCTAATGACGGTAATTTCATATTGTAACTCATTGTGTTTTGTGATTAATTAACGGTCAAAATTTTGTCAAACTGTCAATTAATTTGGGACGAAGAGAGTACATTGCTAATCTTACTTCCAACTGTCGCATACTTATATATAAATCATAGATAAAAATTAACTTTCTTTACATATTCTTTTAATTTTGGTCATTATTACATTATGTGCATGAAAAATTTTAAATTATTAAATAAAAAAATTAATTTGCTAGTATGAAGGTCCAAATGTTACTTATATATATAAATTATAGCTATGAACCTAAGAGACAGACAAATATTCAGAGATGTTGGTGAGGAGATGGTTGGCGTGGTTAGGGAGAAATAAGTCCATCTTTAGCGGCCTATAAGTGAACTGTGAAACTTCAAAATACCGAGCACAGAAGATCGTTCAACAGCTTAAGGAGTTTGAGGGGCTGAACACATAAGGTATAGCCGTATAGGTAGGCAGATAGCAAGTATCACAGCAACCTGCAGGCGACAACCACAAATAGGCCAAGCTACGGTGAATGTTGATGCGCACATCGGAGGTGATGGTTGGATAGCTCTATTATCAAGACTATCCTGGTGATGTTCTTACAACTGGGGTAAGGAGACAGAAGGCGAGATGGATTGACACCATTGATAGCAAAAGCAAAAGTCAATCTATATATAGGGCAAACTTTGTTGCCCTCCATCTCGCAAGAGTCTTTATTTCATATTTAGAACAAGTTTGGATATGTGTCCATCCATCATCCATCATCCATCTCAAGTTATGTACTCATGGACAAACTTTCATTGGATGAATGAATAAACACCTATCTTCTTTTGCTCAAAATAAATAAATAAAATACTAAGGTTTCGATCCAAGTTTAGGTTATTTTGGTTTTAGACAGATCCAGACCGATACCCAAAAATTACAACTTCATGGACCAAAAATCGAACCGATCTGTATTTCACTTAATTTTAGTTTGAATTTTCAATGTGATCTTTTCTGAATGTTTGATCTGGACTAAAATATGAACCCTAGTTAATTTTTTAAAAAAAACCCTACCTTTTATGTCATTTCTTTAATACTCGCTTGGTTCCTTTTTAATATAAATTTTTAATACTCTCATTTCACGTGGAGATAGTTATTAATAAACTTTACCACTTCACCACTAGGAGTAAAGAATACATTCAATACCAAATTACTCATCGCCAACATGACCCATGAATCCCTAAAAAAGGATGACCCATAAAATCTCAGAATTTCCACAATTTATGTCACATGTAATTATTAATCCATCAAATGACAATTAAACCCGTCACAACTATGCTATATAAAAGTAATATGTGGTGTATAACATAAGAAGCAGAATTACATTTTTTTTAAAAAAAAACTGACATTGCTGGCTTTCTTTGTGAGTATAATTGACTGCAAATGCGCACAAGCCCAAGAGGAAAAACAAATAAATTTAGGCTATGAACACCCGGGGGGAAAAACAAATACAAACCCCAGCTCGCAAACATTAGAAATTCTAAGCCTTTGATAAACATTCAGCACAATTCAAAATATTTCGTCCCGTTCTTTTATGCGGTACCGTGCGGTCGCACCGCGCGGTACCGCACCAAACCGCGCTACTCAATATTTTACCACATTCCACTATACTTTACCACAAATCATTACCAAAATATCTTATTACTTTTCTTTCTCCTTACTTTTCTCTACTTTTTACATTCTCCCTCAACTACCCCACCTACCACAACTCCCACCACAACTTACCACAACCCACCACACTTTTTCAAATTCCACCACACCGCAACACACCGCAACCAACCGCACCGCAACCACTACATAAAAGAACGGGTCTTAAGCAAAGTTGTGACATATTTTGCCTCTGCCACTATGAGTATTAATTATCAAACCAATTTAACAAAACCAATTCACCAAAATCTATCATAATTTGACAACAAATACTTTTGATAAAATAGAAAGGGACAAATTATGACCATGAAGGCTTTGGTTGCTAGTTTGCAACAAGTATGAAATGGATACAAATGAAAGTCTCCTGCACCTCATAATGGATAAAAAGATATGCTCCAGGATCACTCAGGGGAATTATGCAGGTACATCACAGGTGGCCGTGGGCTGTGGCTATGTTTATATATATACAACAAAAATCTGGGATCATAAGTATTCAGTGAAGAACAAACATTATGACTCCTAAGATCCAGCAAGAATCACTTGTATATCCCCAGAATGAAAGTCTGATATTGTTTGGTACGAATTGCTGATGCTGACTTGCCAAAGCAATAAGAGAGGGAGAATTGGTTCCGTCTTCCCTCAATAATTGGCATCTACAAGGGCATTAGTCTTTTATACCTAAAGAACCACACAAATGCGCCAAATATGATGAGCCCAGATACACCTGTTACGATGAGGACCCATTGGAACGCATTTGGGACGTTAAAAAATGAGATTTCAAAATTCATGCCAAATACTCCTGCCACCACTCCAAATATGGCAACCACAAAGGTTGCGGTTGTCAGTAGCAGCTCAAATTGGATCAGCTGGTTTCGGACATTGTCCTGTGCACAATTGAAAAATGAGGTTACAATCCACAGAGGCCACCAAACCAAGAATTTAAAACAGCATTAGCCATGTCGACAGAGTTTCCAACTTCATGATCAGCTAGCAAATTTTGGTTCACTAATCTATAAATTGACTGAAGCATCAAAGGCAAGTTTGCACAACAGATACAATTTCCAATCTATAGACGGTATGTTCCACATATCAAACAAAGCTGATCCATATACCAAACTCGGATGAGCTTCTTACAATGAGAAGGCGCATTGAGTTCGATTTGATTTTACTACTTTATTTTATTTTTCAGTCCTCAAGACCTCTGCTGGCGGAAAAGAACCACGAATTTGAAAAGCCATTACACAGACCTAAGCATTGCTGAGTATTTATTTTTTTTTAAAAAAAAAAGCCCGGCTACACCAGAGGTCCTCAACATTCAGTGATGAATTCACATATCAGGTTTTTGTTTGTTTCATTATCCTGGTATTCATATCTATCAACTTCATTTCTCTATTAACTCAGTCTCTTACACAGGCAAAACCTTTATTTTTCTAAAGCAATAACCAGAGGACAACACATACCAGCTGAATATTAATGAAATCTTCTGTGTCCTCAATGTACTCCTTTAGCTGCAATACAGAAGAGAAGACCCATATAACTAAGCATGCCAAGGTAATATCACAGCAAAAGAACAGTGAGTGCAACATACTGATGTAAGCTTGTTGAGGGTGCTATCAATTACTACAAAGTATGCTTCCAACAACATCTCCAGCTCTTCTATCCTCTCAGTGGCACTATCAGAGCTTCTCATGCTTTCATGTCGGCTTCTTGAAATGCTGAAGGCCTTTTCAAGTTTTTTTGAACCTATAGGAGAGGAGACGGGGGAAACAGGAGCAGACAGAGACGCCGCCCCGTCATTTGATCTAAGCCCTAACAGAGATTGTTCACCATAGAATGACATTTCCATTCGTGTTTTCTTTTCGGTAAGATACATTTCTGCCATATCCCCATCATCATCCATTAGCTGCTCTATCTCATCCCTAACCTACAGAAAACCAGTCAATGGATACAACAATAAGATGAACATGCAATGATACACAATACAAGATTCGATTTCACAGCATAATGAGCTCCAGATCTAAATGAAAAAGTACCTTCTGCACTCTGCGAGTCAATGCAACGAGTCTGCTCTTCAACCTTCGCACCCGTTCCAAGTTTAAGGTACTAATTTTTGATGTCAGTTCATCAAGCAAAGGATATGCTTCAATCTCCAATTCGGATGCCTAATCAATTTGGGAGTTTCAAGGTGAAAATACTCACAAAAGCCTTATTAATTTTAACAAAATATCATGCAATCAAAAAGATTCAGCAATTCTTATGTCGTTCATTCCACCAACCAAACCATTATGAGTTATGACTCAGACAACACTACAACTGTAGCATCCACATTTCACACAATGAACTGATATTAAAGGGATGAATCCACAACTTAGGTTAAAAAGGCGCAGGCCTCAAGGGGAGTGTACATGCCTCAAGGATGCGAGGTGCACTTTTATAAAAATCATAAAAGATTTATTTGACAGTCAGAAAATCTGGTCAAACTCAGAGGATACTCTCTTATTATGTGAGGTGTCTACTCGACTTGGTCTCTTTGCAGGTAGTAATCCCTGCTGTCTACATATGAAACTTCCCAGACTCTCGTAAGTGGGACCCACACTAACAGTTATTGTTCTTGGTGCATTATTTGAGGCAATTAGCACTTTATTCCAGCACAGAGGATGATTTCTTAAGCTTACATAGAGGTAACTTCTCAATTCAACTATTCAAGCTTTTGAGGTGCTCTGTGTTCACCTCTTACCATACGTGCATGATCCGCTTGCTTTTTTAAACTAAGATTCACGAACTATTTGTGAATGCACAATTTCTAACGTGTCCTCTAGAACTGATTCATCAATTATGGAAATGCATGAGTTTCCCACCTCCTTTGCTCCCTGGCCCTGCAGAGGTACCATGAATATCCTCTTGTTTCATCATCCAGCACTATAACAAGTTTCCAGATATCTCAAGGCCACAATTCTCCTAAGTTTCCAAAAATCAAAAAAAAATTCAGTACAGACTTTTTCCCTCCAATTTTTCTTTGCAAATATGAGAAGTGCTTCCTCAGGAGAGCACTCAAATCCTCCATGATAGATTTCCAAAGTCATGCTCACTTCCTGCTGATCCATAAAATATCATCAAGGGTGCCTTCTGACTTTATCTCTACAATGGCACTGCCACACACTCTCCACAGTCGTCTGTAGCATCATACTCAAAACCTCACCTTTAGTGCACTTCAGATGATCAAATGACTAGTTCCTTCCATGTTCCAAAATTATCTTGAAATCTTAACACATAAATACAGAATGTAACTTATGCTACTAATTTCCCTCTTCATTTGTTACACATCTAGCATAACTTACCTTACTACCTAGATCTACAGCCTCGTGGGACCTTCTGCTCCTAGTAAGACTTACATGACATTTGAATGAAGGATTGCAGAATGTAGGACAAGCAAGGAAAGAATAGACAGGGAAAAAGATAAAGAAGGGGTGTGGGGTAGACAGGAAAGCAGGGTATGAGGAGTTGAAGGGGCCAACACTAGATAGTGGTGGTCTTGTTGGTTCAGGACAGTGCCTAAGAGCCGTCACCCAGAAGATCCAAGAGCTGTTTAGCTGTTTACCATCACAAGGCCGAGGGGTGCGGTCGGTTTGCGAAATGGAAGATCAGTGTCAGCGAAGGTGAAAGAAGATAGTTTATTGAAGAGGCCAAGGAGGAGGGGGTATTTGAACCAACAAATCATCTTCTGCATTTTCCCCCCCTAGGCCACACAGCTTTGTTAACGCAAGGATGGTCGGTTCAAGACAAAATTTAGCAGATATTCTACATAACAGTCGATATTAGGCATGTTTTTTCAATTATGGTCCACATTATATCCCCAGAAAACTGAATGGAGTGCACAAGTATTATAAAACAAAATGAAAGATATGTGTGCACAGGCACACTGGAACATTTCTCAGGTATCTACAATTCTACACACCAATCTTGAAATTGTTATCCCTTGTCCTATAGAAGTGGATTAGCATTTGGAGGATGTTGTCATGTTGACATGCAGTGCTTGTCAGGTTTTCTTTTTTCTTTTTCCATAGGGCAGTCAGATGTTCATTACTTTCTTCCTCTACAGGCTGTTGTCACATGTAGTCCCTTTCTTTTTTTTCTTTTTTTTTTCCTTGGTGAAAACCTCTTGCACACCCAACCCACAAGAAAGAAATCAGACATACTCACATCAAATTGTTGCCTTTCGCTATCAGGTCTTTAGTTCTCACATGAGCTTTTAAAGCAACTGAATATTGTTTGCTTGGTACAAATAATCAGCTATAACTTTGCATATTTTATATATTCATATGTCTTCCCATTCTTATTACCATTTCAGGACTGCAGATTGACCATTTCCAATCTGTCCCAGCTATGGAACTTATTCAAGATGCTGTAAAATTTTCTATTAATTCAATATGACACACTTTACTTGCAGGGGTACTCCAAATTTGGAACTCCTACCTGCCACGCCAGGATCCAACTACCAAGTCGTATCATATCGAGAATCTTTGTTGCAAACATCAGGCAGTTAACAAAACATGAAATTAAAAACTTAGAAAATGTGGAGAGTGAAAGAATTAACAACCTGTGAGTCAAGAAATGTGCAAGCAGCTTCCAAAGCAACCTCCAAAGCCTTGAACTCAAACGGCAAGTAATCGGGTGAGGTACTATCAACGATCCTATTCCCTCTTCTTCCACTCATACCATCTTCCGATTGCCAATCATCGCCACCCCCAGTATTCTTCAACCGTCTCTGAAGCTCCACAACATACTGCAACACATAACTATCAAGCGAATTCAGAAGCAAAACTTCATCGGCAGTAATAATACACCGAATTTGCTCCAGATTCACCACAATGGCCTTCTCTCTACCGAGAATCGTCGATGGATAGACAAATAAAGGATCAAGCAATCGTAAATCACGCGCAGGAAGATCACAGCGTCGCATCATAGTAAATTTATCAACTTCGATCACACCTGAGTTTCCAGATGTATCGACACGGATCCATGATCGAATACTCTGACCACGTTTTTTTAACCCTAGAACATCCATGCCTGCGAATGGCGGACGACCTGAACCAGATGCATGGTAAGAAATCTCTCGAAGGTTGGAGACTGAGGCTGGCTTTTTGGACAGGAGTGGCACTTTCTGCTCCGCCGCCATAGGATGACGAGCTTTGCAGCTCGTAAAAACCACAAACTGAAATTTAACAAACTAAAACCACTTCATTCAATAAACATAGGATCAAACAGCGAATTAACATGAAGAGAATAGATATCAGATGTATGTATGATCACACAGCGTACCTCTGTGACTGATGCCGCAGTTGAAGATGGCAGAATCTGGAGAGTATCCGGAAATTAGGTTTTGGGAATAGAGTGAACTGACGAGGCTAATTGGAAGAGGGAGAAGAATAGGACTGATGAGAAAGGGTCATCTGAAACTACGAAGGAGGGAGGGGCCAGGAGGAGTACAAGAGCATCAATCATCACAATGAACAAGACACGAATAATTAATAAATTAGAAAAAAACAAATTAGCAAAGCACTCGTTTTTGTTTCTTGTTTTTCCCCATTTCATTAGGGCTTTTTTCTGCACGCTGCAATCTCACGGTCTCAACCCCATTTTTTTTAATTTTTGCCGGTAATAATTTGGGATAAATTTTGGGCAGTAATTTTTAACGTTCGCAAAAAAATCGGGTTTGAGTCAAAATTGATGTTCAGATTTGATTCTTTCGGGTAGGATACTTTAGACAAAACTAAGTCCCGATCAAAATCGGGTTTGAACATTAGAAAAAAAAAATATTGTGTCCGAATATTTTGTCAATGTCAAAATTCAGACAAAAAAATCTCTAACCCAACTCAATTTTTCCTGGGTCGGATAATTCTAATATTCGAGTTAAACAAAATTTTGCTAACGCATGTGTTTTTGTTTCTACCATGTCCAACTATTCAACATGTTTTTTTTAAATAGGAAATCACCATGTTTGACTTATCGAAAAAATGACCTAACAGTTGAGCATATGGACGTGGACATGATAAATCATCATGATTTGTGTAGTATGTTCACATGGTCACCTTTCGGGTTACTTTTTTTTTTCCGTAAGTTAAGACTCTGTTCTCTGTGCGGTTGGCTGGCTGCGGTGTTACAATACACCGCACTTTGCCACAACCCACCACAACATATCAATCCACCACAATTTACTACTACCCACCACAATCAACTTTTTCCAATTATTTTTTCACATTTTTTCAATTACTTTTTCATTTCACTTTTTCCAGTTACTTTTTCATATTTACCAACACAATTTACAATTAAACAAAATCCACCACAACTTACCACAACCCACCACAATTCCACCACACTCACAACAATTACACCACGTCGCACCGCGCTATACAGCAACCAGCCGTATAAAAGAACGAGACCTAAATATGATAATTTCCTGCTAAAAGAATAAGTTTTTTTTTTTAGAACTAGCAAAACAAATTGAAAAGTTAGACACTGTACAAAAGATTTCCTAATCTGGGTTAGTAAAAAGTTACTACTCCTAAAGTTTGTATTTTTAGATTCCATTATCTATCATAATTTTTGTAAATAATCTCTACTCTCCCCATTCTCATTTTACGTGTGATATTGATATATGCATTAGTCGAATTTAGGAAATTTTGACATCATCTCTCAATATATAATGTCTTATCAATGCTATCATATAAACAATAAAGACGATCATTAAATTTTGTAACAAAATATTATTATAAAAGTATAATATTGTAATTTCAATAAAATATTATGTAAAAAATTGGCAGTCGATCAAAATGAAGATTGTAAGCTATTTATTGAGTGACAAATAAAATGGAAAGGAATGAGTAATTAATAATTGACATTTTTTACCAATTAAATTTTGGGTTGGGCTCTTTTGAATTATGATAACTCTTTATTTATCATCTACATCCAACACTAATCAAAGTTGTTCATTGCGATCAACATTTATCAACACTAATCAGTACTAATCAGTAGTGTTCAACACTGAGCAACATTGTTCAGTACCAATCAACACTAACCATTATGCATAACATTTTTAATTTTTTAATAATTGCGCGGTTAATTTTTTAATAGATAAATAGATTAAAGAAAAGTAATCATTATAACTACAATATTAATGGGAGTTATGCAAAATGTATAAAATAGATGATAAAAATAATGTTATTTTTTTTAACCTTTCTTCTTGTATATATAATAAAGAATATAATACGGTAATATTTTTTTATATTTTTTAATTGTTTACATTTATTTGCATCGACAATTATAAATTACAATCATAGATGAAATTCAGCGTTTAAGGTTATAGACTCTTGTAGGACATGTGGAGATGAATGTGGATTTGAACCCTATTTTGCTGGAGAGGTTTTGGACACTATAGAGGAGGCAATGTATGAGGAAGATTTTTCTTAAATGTATGACACAACAATGAGTGGAAAGCGGGTAAAAGATGAGTCAATTTTTGTTGTTGATGATAATATGTGGGATCACATAGTGTCTAGTATTGATCAGAAACTGAGAAGCATGGACATCGATGCTCTTCTAAGCCCATCTAACATATCTTCGGTATACCTTGATAAGACATCCAAATCACCCAAGATGAAAGTGGTCCTTGAAAGTCCACATTCAACCAAGGGAGTGTCATGGTGGAGATTGAGGTTGACATGTTACCCAAGGGTAAACGTAGATCAAATCCAACATTGAGGAGGTTCCCAAAGGTCGCACTTAAGGAGATTATCATAGGTGAGAGGAGTGTACCTAAGGTTGATGTGAAATCAAGACATCTTACTAGTGGTTAACTGAATAAAGGGATTGAAAGAGATATTAATTGAAGATGTTATGGTTAACATAGATAGTAATGATGATGATTGTTTCAAACAGTCAATGTTTGAGTGTTTAGATGACATGGATGATGAAATGTTGCATAAGGGTGACTCTCATTTGGACTCTAATGTTGTTAGGTCAACCCATGTTAAGGCAACCAATGATGAAACTGAGTATGGTGCATATGATGATGAGGTTGACCTTGTCTTCTGATGAGGAAGATGAACAATCAGAAGAAATTTCATTTGTTGATTCAGATGAATTGTTTGAACATGATAGTGATGATGTGGTTGAACAAAAGAACTTGAAAATTTATGAGAATGGGCAATGGTAGGAACCAGAGAGAAATGGGTCCACTGAATTGAGGGAAGGCGATATGCCCGAGGGGAAGGCTCACTTACTAAAGGTTGTGAGCTACTTTCAGGTTCAGAAGGGGTGGTACTTGAAGCAAATTAAGAATGATGGCCTCACATATAGCATTTTGCACTAGACAGATAATGTTACTTTTCAAGTAAAAATCATAATGGGTGAACATCACTATTCATGGCTACAAAACTACCCAATGGCTTCATGTACTTGGATAGCTGAGAAGCTTGAAGATGACCTTCGAGCCAACCTTTTAATGGATTTAAACAGTATGGCTAACTTACTAATGTCAAGGTATGGTGGTGTGGCCTGCCTAAAACATGTTCTTAAAGAAGCAAGATAGAAAATGATTGAGAAGTATGTAGGTAAGCATTCTGAAGGATTCTTAAAAGCTGAAAGGTATGTTTAGATGATTAGGAAGACAAATCCGGGTAGCTTGTGTTACATTAGATGCACAAACCCTCTATCAAAAGGTGGGCCTCCTGTGTTCCTCGTGATGTTTTTATGTTTTTATGGCTTGAAGAGAGGATTCTAAGAGGGTTGTAGGGAGTACATAGGAATAGATGTTTGTCACCTAAATGGGCCATATGGGTTCATGTCAACAGTTTTCTTATGGCCTATGCAATTGTCGATCAAGAAAGCTAGGAAAACTAGGAGTACTTCTTAAACTTCTTGAGATGAGTCATTGGAGATGACCAGAGGGGTCGATACACATTCATTGTTGACAGAGGAAGGGTCGGTAAGCATCCTCCTTAAACATTTGCATTTTTTTAAATAAAAAATGATTATATGATTAGTTGTTTGTATTTACGCAGGGAGTCATAGTCACATTGAGACGTATCTTTCCAAAATCTAAGAGGAGAATTTGTATTGTTCAGTACATAAAGTTTGCCACATATTGAAACTAACATATGCTCAATTGTTGAACCAACCCAATTAATACTTCATTGAATTTGTTTCAGAAACTTTGAGAAGAAGTTCTCAGGCAAAAGATTGAAGTGTTAGCCCAAAGAGTAGCTTATGCAGATAATGAGTTTGTTCATAACAAGGCTATGGAGGATCTTGAGAGGGAGTATCCAGAAGTAGTTTAATGGCTTCTTCAGGAGCTTGAACAATATTGGTGCAGGTGAATTTATTTGTTTGTTTTTCCTTAGTTTCTTGGTTTTTTGAAAGAGAGTATCATTATGTTGCTCTATGTTAGGTATCTGTATGATAAGAATAGAAAGGTTCCCAAAAACAACACCAAATTTGTAGAGTCCTTCAACAGTACCATAAACCTTTATAGAGATAACCACTTTATGCTTTGTGCGAATTCATTAAAGACAATTGGCAAATATGGATCAATGATCGCAGAAAAGAAGGAAGAAAGATGAAGGGGAAAATGGTTACCAATTTGGGGAAGCAGTTGCAAATTTTTCAGTAAAACAACTTTGGCCTTAGGGCGAAATTTAGTGAAGAAGGTATACTTGAGGTTGTTGATGTGTACACAAAGTTTGTTGTCAACTTAAATCACAAAACATGCGACTGCCAAGCTTGGCAATTGAGCGGAATCTCTTCTAAGCACGTTGTGAGGGCCTTGTTGCATATGGATCTAAAGCTAGAATATTAGGTTCATGATTGCTATTCAGTCGAGAGATTTAGGCAACATGTTCATACAACATAAATGCAATCTAACATCTAGTGTTCCCATGGCCAACATTCCACGACTTGGTCCCCCACCTTTGCAAAAGGAAAAGTTAGGTCGCCTAAAGGTAAAATAAAGGGTCATGAAGAGAAAAGAAAGAACAAGAGAAAGAGATCCACAACTATCAAGTACAAGATGTGCAAGGGGGTGGGACACAACTCGAGAGGCTTCCCACTGAACCTAAACAGGAATAACAGCAAAAGGAGAAAGATGGCCAAGAAAGCAAGGAAGGTTGGCTCGATGGGACTGAGTACTTCCAAGCCTGTAACTATGTCATTCAGTGCAGCAAACAAAAATGGTGGTAAAAATTGTAATGGGAGTGCATCTCTCATTTCAAGCTCATAACCTCTACCACCAAGGAATAAGCAAGTTGTTACTCCATCACGATCTCAACCACCAAGAGCTTCCTAGATTAATACCACATGGGAAGATCAATGCTACTCCAACAAGGAAAGGAAGTTGCACTTTTGATGGCTGAATATGGTGATGAGTGCAAGGCTGTGTTTTTGGGATGATGGTTGAGTACAAACCTAAGTGCAAGGTTGAGTACAATGCTAATGACTGAGTTTTTTTGATTGATAGCTTATGAACTAAAAGCTTACAAAACTTAATTAGATTTCTGTTATTGTGATGAAATATAGGTTATGAAATACAACTGTGCTTTTGCTTTCTTTTTGGATGTTTGGTTGTGTTGTCAATTGTGCGGGTTGGATTTTTTTTTCTTTTTTTTGTGCTTTGAGGGTATTATACAACTGGTTTTGATCAAATAACTATGTAAAAATTGAATTCACCTTCTTTGGGTTTTGTGAGTTTAAATCCATATTGATAGGTTCCTACATGTTCAAGGGTAGTGTAAACGACTTGTGAACTATTCTGTAAATTTGTAAAATATAGGAGATTTCATTACAGACAATAAGGGCACTTATCAAATCACATATTGCTATCAATTTTTATGGTATTGGAGGCATATGGTGCTGGAGGCAATAACATGTTCAAGTGTAGGCAATAACAGGTTCAAGTGTACAATGCATATGGTACTGTTTGAAAAAGATGCCTTTGTACAATCTAGGAGATTTCATTATAAGACGCGATTTCAACTTACTGCTCAAGACATGAAAAAAGATGATATCGGAGACAAAAATAGGTTTAAGTGTAGTGCATGCTTTTGAATATGCACTCTTAAAATTTGATTGCATGTTTTGGTTTTGGTCTATGTCGTAAACTCTTAAAACTTTAATCCAGCATACTTAGTGGTGAAGAAGCTTCCACTGAAACATGTGAACCATACCCTGCAAGTAAACAAGATCATGCAACTCAGAACACCGAATGAGTACGAGTTAGCCTAAGCTCTTCCTTTTTTAGTTAATTCCAGAATAAATGCCAGTCAAAATTTACCAAATGCATTGTGGCTTTTGAATATTAAACATATACATGTTTTGGTTTACATGATTAAGCATATGAATCCTTACTATACATGCTTTTGAATATGAACTCTTAAAATTTGATTGCATCATAACCTCAATGGCACTAAGTTGAAGTGAGCTAACAACTTAATTATTTGAATGCATTGGCTTTTTTGTTACAATAAAAGGAATAAAATGTCTTGGGGTGCTTTTGATCCATGCCTTCCTTGCTCTTGGAGCAGTTGTATGCCTGTAAATGTGCCCCATATTACATTAGGGGTAACTTTATCAATTATCAATTATCATATATGCCCCATACTGACAATGAGAACTATGTACAGTTTCAATAATATCCTACCAATGGGGAGGCACTTGCTACTAGACCAAACAAATTCAAACAAATCTACCATATTCCCATATATGAAACACATAGAGAGAGTTTAAACAAACTTAGCTTCCATTTCATTTAACATAAGTGATATTACATAGTTTTTGCCATATCATACCACCTGCAATTACATTTTCATTGGAAATTAAAGCAACAAACACTACAACAGTTTAGCCATGAACACAACCACTATAAGCAGAACTACAATGAACATGTACTTCACCCCTTTGCCAAAAACATTACTCCTTTCACTCATGTGCTTCACAACAAAAAAAAATGTTGGAAGATGTCACACATTTTTAAGAACTAGCTGAAAGGTCACAACTTTTTTTAATACATCATTGGGTGACATAATCCTTAACTAAATCGCTCTTGGTTGACATTTTGAAATGTCGCCTGAAAATTAGAAACGTCTTTTGTGCCATTTATTTATTTATTTTTGTGTGAAATGTCAAGTTTGACCTTACTTTCCTCTTCTTCTCATCAGCTTCATCGTTTCCAGCGGCTTATCTCTCTCTTTCTGTGCAACTCTCTCCATTAACAGTTCTCCTACAAGTTTCTCAGATTCCTCCAATCTCTTCATTAACTCCTTCATTTTATCCTTCATAGCTTTGACCTTCTCCTTGGATTCCTCCAACATGACCTCAAGTATTCCAACTGAATCCTTCACAACCTTCTTATCTCTCTTTTAAGCCCTCTATCTCCTCCTCCTCCTCTCTCCTTAACTTCCCCTACAACTTCCTGATCTTAACCTTCAATTCTTGAACCTCTTTGCTAGCCTCTTCCCCTTCGTTCAAGAAGATGTCATTGCCATTATTGCTCCAACCTTGCTGCTTCGAACCTCAGCTGCTTCATACAGACACGTATTCATGCTTCATTTTTTGGGTATGGCAACCCTCATTTGGACATACAAGCTTTTGATTTGTGCCTAAAATCATGACATTTTTTAGAGTTGTATCGAACCTTCAAATTTCAGCCTTTTGTCATATCCCCCATGTTTGGCACTAATCTGGGTAATTTTTAATCCCAAAACAACAACAATGGTTGCCTGGTTGGATCTCATTTGAGCAGGAGATGGGTGAAAACGTTGAGATTGAGATGAAGGAATTATAGATGGAGAAAGTGAGGAAAAGAGAGAAAGAGAGGGGTAAATTGAGTTAAATTAGAGAGAAAGATGACATAATTTTCGTCTTTTCAATATAATTCGTCGGATATCATTCAAAATAACCGGAATGTCACCCAAGAGCCATTTAGTTAAGGATTATGTCGCCTAAGAGTGCATTAAAAAAAAGTGGTAACTTTCCAATCAGTTTTAAAAAATGTATGGCACCTGCCAACAATTTTTTGTGCTTCACAAAGGCCTTAATTTCAACAATATCAACAACAAAACCAACAATAACCTCATGAATGTCAATTGGACTTTCAACACATTGCTCATGTCTTGCTTCCTTGCCTTTCCACCAGTCTTTTTTTTTTTAATCTCAAAACAGAAACACATCACATCTTGCGCAACGGTAGTAGCCCCTCAAGATATTCTCATTGTCAGTCCTTGACACATGATATGTTGTTCTGGATGGCATTTTGCACTTCTAGCAGTTGAAAATCTTCCTTCCATGTGCAACAGTAGAATATGATCTTTCACAGTGACCCTTACTGCCTTAGTTCATTTTCATTTTTAACGTTAAACATGTTTAAAATTCATTATCTCAACTAACTCTAATCTCAAACTGCCAATACAAATCACAAAACCATTCAAACTTACAAGCCCAAATTATGCACCACAATTCAACAAAGTTGAAAGAAAATGTAGGCCTTGCAATTTCGAATTTCCAAACCCAATTTATACACCACGATTTGAAATTGACAGCAACAAAACCAATTCAAGTTTCCAAATTCAAATTATGCACCGAAACTTGAATGAAATTGAAAAATGGTCTTTGCAAATTCGATCGAAAGAGAACATAAACCCCAAATTAATTGGAACAAAATTGACAGAAATTGAAGCCGATATAATTTACCAATGATTAACCTTAACTTGAACGAAAAGGGGCTCAAAATCGAGTAAGAATGAGAGAGGAATTATCAAAATCGAATATGAGAATGAAAGATGATTTAACGAAATACTCTTTCTTTAATTGACCGAAATAACCTTTCTTCAATTATGAAAATCGACTGAAAACGAGAGAAGGGTATCACTAGCTAGTCACCACGAATTTACAAATGAGAGTGGAAAGACCTAATTTCAATTTGAAATTTGCAAATTGAATCAAATGAGAGAGACAAAATAATGATGGGTCGAAAATGCAGAAGACAGTAGGTGGGGTGGAAATTTCATTTCTCACGAGATTAAACGAAAATTGTAAATTGAGGGCGGTACAACACATTAATTCTATACTTAGCTTCATCTAAAAATGATTTATTTAATCTTTAATACAAAGCTTAGGTAGGTTATTATTAGTTAGTTTAAAATTGAAGTAGGATAAGCCTAATTTTCAATCTTATTTTTCCAGAACATCAAGGGGTAAAAACCGAATATGGGAGTATGCCTTTTCTTATTAAGATTGAGGTATATACATAAGATGATTGTTTGAGTCACTCATATGTCATCTTTGATAAACTACTCACATGTAATGTCTTTGAATAATCACTCTTTTGATTAAACACTCATGCGTCGAGTCTGACTAAGATATTTCCATGACATACAAGAACAAAAAGGTTGGTAATTCATAAAGACATTTTAATTCTCATTCCCATTATGAATTCTCATTCCCAGCGGCATTATGAATTCTCATTTCCATTCCAATTCCCAATTCATACCAAACAGCCCCTAAAGGTCCAAGGTTCGAAACTTCCGGCAATTGAAAAGGAGCAGGCTACAGTTTAAACAGATACACTTAGTTGTCACTTTCAGAGTTGGAGCACAACAAAGAAACCCTACAAACTGCAGCCCAGTGACTGCCAGAGTTAAGATCTTAACCAACAATACTTCACACAGTATTTAATAACATAAATGAAACATCACTAACCATTAAACATTACTTAAGCAGTAGAGGAAGCATAAGGCAGGCAGACAGGCCACAAGGGAAAATTACAGGTTGCCAACAGTACATTTAGAAATGATGTCCGTCTAAACACTCTGCTGGAGGAAGATTTTAAATTTCAAAGAGATCAGAGAAAACTCAGGGAGTATACAACATGCTTGCTGCGTTGATGAAAGCTGACTAAATTACAAAACACTTCAGAAAAAGCTCGAGTAAATAACCAGTGTATGCCCATCTGACATAAACTCTTTATGGCCTGTCCTCGATTTCAGCTACAGCAAATAAAGCTAACAAAAGAAAACGAGTAAACAAAATCTGTCGCTATGCAGCAGCTAGAGGTATTGGCTTAACAGCACTCTGAATGCGCCTAAATGCCGTCTTTACTCTTTCCTTGAGTCCTTCATTTTCACTCTCAACATCACCGCTCTGTTTATCAAGATAAGCGATGTTGCTGTCAACTGTGATTACCAACTTGCCATCTTCACCAAGCTTCACGTCTCCAAAGAGGGAGACCAGCAGTGCATGAGCAACCTTCTCCATCTTCTTCTGGTTTTCTTCCTCCGTTTTTACGGCCTCTGATTCAACAACTACCTGGGGCATTTCCCTGGTCATGTTCAGAATCAGGGCCACTATGGAATCTGAAACCATGTCACTAATTGGATCAGCTGTCCAATGAAGGGATACATGTTTATCAGACTCCTGCTTTATAGTCACACGATCATGCACCCTTAAAGTTGCAACATCAGAATCTTCATCAACACCCGATTCCACACTTTCGTATATTTGCTTTAGCCGATGCTTCAAGACACCGAAGGCACCAGAGTAAGGAATGGTAATTCGTTGATTGATGTTAGCTGTGCAAAGCTGAGAGAACACGTGAAGATCCTCAGGTGCCATTATCTGGTAAGTAAAACCTTTCTTCACCAGCAACCCGCTGACAGTCTCACCAGCTTCTGGGGTCTTCTCAGCTAGCCTTCCAATGGTTTTAGCCATCTTCTCTGAACTGAAATACATCTCAACAGACTGGCAGTTCTTAGGTGACATGATTTTGGTGTTGCGATCAGCGAACATGGTAATCAGCTTCTGCTTAAGCCTTCCCATCTCATTGGCCTCTCCATGGACAAGTATTATGTTGGGAGGCATCAGTTCCTTCAAGAAACCACTTGTTTGGGCAAAATCTGCGTGGGCTGAGAAGGAGATGTAATGGACCTGCATGTTGAGAGGAGCGCTGAGACCATTCATAAGGGTGACTTCCTTAGGTTCACTTATAATGGTCTTGGCTGGTGTCCCTTCAACTACATACCCAGGAATAACACAGGCATTCCTCTTGTCAGAACACCATTTATCGAAAAGCTGTCTAGATAGCCCACTCTGAAGTCCACCAGGACTCGCCATCACCACAGAGGGGCCCACATCATCAAAATTATCAATGCTTTTAAGTGGAGATATGTGCTTGAAATCAAAAGGGTTTGAGTTTGCATATTGGCTGCGGATCCTATCATTCATGGCATTAATGTAGGTCTGGTAGACAGCCATGCATCGTTTAGCTAAAGGAGACGCATAATATATGGGGATATTGTGAAGCTCAGGATGATTTGCCCAATACTCATCCAGAATCAATAGCAATTCCTGTGCACGACCAAGGGCAAATGCAGGAATAAGAACACGGCCCCCTTGTGCAACAGTTGAATGGATAACATCAGTAAAGCGTTTCTCTCTAATGTGCCTAGGCTGATGAAGTTGGACACCATACGTGGATTCAATAATGCATATATCTGGAGAAAATTGAGGAATCTCTGCAGCACGTAAATGTCGATCTTCTTCACGAGAATAGTCTCCAGTATAAAGAACTCTTACTCCAGCAATATCCACCATGAACATGGCAGCACCAAGGACATGCCCAGCCGTATAACACCAGAACCGAATACCATTTACTTCTAGAGTTTGATGAAAATCAATAACCTGCATATAAAGGGGCATTACAAAAGTTAGCCTGCAATTGCTAAAGAGATTCAAATAGGCCAAATAGGGAGTTGATAACAATGGCTAGAAGAAGTGGAAAGTAAGGATAATAATTTTGCAAACTTAATATAATTCAGTTTCACATGGTACTTTTCACACTGTGAAAGATAGCTCCAGAGCAAATCCAATTTAAATATATTCCAATCAAACGTAGAGAATCACCATAAACTCAGTGTAGAAGTCAATGCCATGGAAATAGCTTTAACCTAATACATCAACAGTACATTAGTCTCAAGAGTTTTAGGTGTTTTTACCTTTTAAACAAGTTCTGATCCCCCCCCCCCCCAAAAAAAAAAAGGGTTATAAATAAATAAGCAAGTTTAGCTCAAGAAATCCTTTGAGGCTGCATCCTCATATATTCAGCCAAGGAACAATGAGGCACATGCTTCAGGTCATGGATCCAAAATATAGCCAGCCCACATGGAAGCGGTTGCATCGGAAAGGTTTACAGTTTGGCAAACCGCGTTTTCACCCTACGACAAGTGCAATATGGAACGCAGTGCCGTATTTTAGCGACTTTCCCATATTGCTACTGAAACCAAAACTGCATTTTGAATCTCTGATTCAGGTGCGTTTAGGTAGTGAGCATGCCACTGGCATGCTGAGCTGCATGCAGGTGAACACCCCACACCTCAGCAGCTACCTCGACCTCAAGAATATGTTTTAAAAACAAGTTAACAACAAATGGCAAAATCAACATTTTTCTTCTTCACAAAAGACATTTAAGAGACAAACTAAATTGCAAATCCATAACAGGAATGAAAGGAGATCTGAACTAGTTAGATCTATCCTATAAATGTCCACAAGAAAACCAACCTCAATTTTATCCATGGAGCGGAGGATGTCCTGCTCATCAAACAGCATATCTTCAACTGAAACTTTGCTAACTTTGACATAATCAGTCAAAAGCAATCTATAGATTGCCTTAGTTGCATGAGTCATGAAAACTCTGCCTCTGAAAGTTGTCTGGCAAAGGATCAAATGAATACAGGTCAGCACAAGCAGAAAGCAAGCAAAGCATAAGCAATCCAAGGTCATAGTAACGCAAACCTTTTCCAAGAAATAAGGAAGGGATGCAGCGTGATCCAAGTGAAAGCTGCAATCATAAAACCCTATCACAGTGAATAAAAGTGCTGCATAATTAAGCAGTTTTGTCACTTGAAACAAACTGACAACAGCAAGAATATAAATATAATATAAATTATCAGTCTTAATGTTCATGATTGAATGGCAAGTGACACTCCTTGGCCATCACCAAAGTCTATATGAAGGACACTGACAAGCTAAGTGCCACTGATAAATGAGCCTACTTGCACAACTTACTATATACTTGTACATAAAAAAAACTGAAGTAACATAGGAAGCACGGCAATGGGAACAATAGATGACTGTTTTATGTTTTCAGCCTTGGAGAAGCTGTATCTGAATGAGAACAAATACAAGTAGCAAAGTCTGCATCCTACGACTACCTAAAACAAATATCAATTTCTTTGTGTTATCTATATGTTTGGCACGCATTTGAGAGTGTCCACCATTGTGGGCGTCAATGCTCCTTAGCAGAGTAAAAGTTACACATGAAAGAATTGCGTGAGTTTTACCACTAAACATCTACCCTAAAAGGCTAAAACTAAAACTAAAACTAAAAATTACTGTTTTGTAAATGCAGTAAGAGGAGCATACTGGGTAACCAGAAGAACATCTATAGTTGAAGGATCAATCTCGTCGAAATACGGCAAAGCAGCCATCCCGGAATAAGCAGGATGTATTCCACAGTCAAACTGAAAGAAGAATGAAAATTGAATCAGACTTGATAATGAATTCAGCCAACAATACCCATCAAAGGAGTAAAGGGTACGAAGGGGCGTAGTAGCATTCATACCAAAACAGTTTTACCCTTGTAAGACATGTAAACACAAGATCGACCCACTTCACTTCCAGCACCCAAAGGGGTTATTATAAGCTGATCCCCTTCTCTTGTGGCTGGAGAATCCCGTTTCTTCAGTGACGACGGGGGTTGCCCAGTTGAAGCCATACTTGAAACTCTTCAAAGAAAAAAATCCCCAACGATATAAACAAATATTGTCAAAGGCAGTAGCGCATAAACCCTAGCTAGCCAACTTTGCTTATAACTCTAAAACCCCATTTTCCAGTGGGACTGCCAAAATCTCCAGAACCATAAACCAAGGAAGAATGTATGGACTATGGAGGGGAGAAGGAAACGAGTGTACAATAAAAGTAAAACCTTGGAAAAATCCTATATCCAGGAGGAAGGGAGATCAAGAGAGAAGGCATTACTAGAATTAAGAATGTAAATAGAGAATTTGGGAGGGAGAGAAGAAAGAGACGAAGTGATACCTCAGAATAGAAGGCAACAAGAAAGATAGATGCCTTGGCCGCCGGTGTGAAATCGCCGGAAACTTCAACGGGGGAGAGTCGAGACGGAATTCCACCGGGCTGAAGTGGAGGCGAACGCCTTCTTCGGTAGTTGCCTCTTTCACGCGCGTCCCACTCCAATTTTTCTCCTTTCACTATAGAGTTTGTTTTTCCCCCTTTTTTTCATTTGGTCTACTTTCTTTTTCTTTTTCTTAAAAAAAAAGAAACAATATAGGATACTTTACCAAAAAAATTGTTTTGGAATGAGTTCTTGGCTATCCATGCCAACAAACTTTTTATTTTTTTTGTCAAAAATACCATTGTACTTTATTCTTTACCAATTCTACCATTGTAAGTAAACTCTTTTGTCAAAAATACCACTCTCTTCAAAAGTGACATACTATTCCCTGTAAACATTTTTAATAATAATAAAATAAAAAAATGATTCAAGAATCCCTCCCATATTGCAGTACGACGTTTCTTCTTCTTCTTCTCCTTCCTTCCTCCCCTTTGCCTCCATCCTATTAACAACAACCCTAGGATTCATCAATGAAATTTCAATCTAGGTTTCAAAGAGGCAAGATTCAAGTGAGTTGTTAGATTCTTGAAGAAGATAGAAGACGATTGAAGCTATGAAATCATCCAACAGGTATGTAATTTAGAGATAGAAAGTAATGTTATATTAAAAAAAAACTAAAATTTGTCATTGTTTAATACATCTAAAGGTTGTAAATTATACTTGTTGAGGTTAGGGAATTGAAACTGAAAGAGATTAACTTTTTGATAGTGTATGGTTTAATAGGGATTATGCAAAAGTTTTTTCACAGTGTATGATAGTGCCCCTGTTTCATGAACTTTCCTAATATTAGAAATGATTATTTTCTCATTGTATGAAGCTTCATCAAGGATTATGCAAAAGTTAAATACTGATTGTGATTAGGTCAATTTATTTGCTTCTGCATGTGCTTTCTTTTGTTGGAGAATCTGATTTTTTTTTTTTGTGTTAAAACAGAATGTCAACAATACATGAAATTGACTTAAATGATGATGGTAGTGATCACATTGTTGATGATGACTATGATGAATATGGGTCAGACAATGAAGATGAAGAATTTGTTGAGGTTAGGCAGAAAAGAAAGCAGATGCATGAGAAATACATCACTGAGTTAGAGGAACTAAGAGCTGAGATGAACAAGAACACAGGTGGAGGCAACACACTTGCTGCTAGTGAGATGAAGGCATATTATCAAGATACAGACAATGCAAATAGCCTGGTTAGTAGTGAAAATGATGATGGTTTGGGGAGGAAGGAAAAAAAGAGGAAACGATACCCTAGATACAATTCTAGCTCATCAAAAGGGGAGGTGATTCTACAAGTAGCACAGTTGTTTAGGGATAAGAAGCAACTAGTCAATGCCTTTGAAGATTATCGGATATATAATGGTTATGCTTTACGGGTAACCACAAGTGACAAAGAAAGATTTGGAGCAATTTGTCGTTCACAAGGATGTGAGTGGAAGTTGTGGGCATCAAAACTAAAAAAAAGAGGCATCCTGGCAAATCAAGAAATTACCTAAACCTCACACTTGTGTTCCATTTAGTTTTGAAAGAGGGATGAGGAGGATGTCTAGTACATGGTTATCTCATGAGTACAAGGAGGTTTTCAGGTTGCAACCAAATTTGAAATTAAGGGAGTTAATGAGTTTAACTGATAAGGACCATTTATACAAGCCGACTATGTCAATGTGTGCAAGGACTCGGGCAAAGGCTTTGGATCTACTGGTAGGAGATTATAAGGCGCAATTTGGAATGCTTAGGGATTATGCATATGAGCTTCTGAATAAGAATCCAGGTTCGACTGTGCAAATTGATGTAGACACAAATGAGAATGGAGAATCTATTTTCAAGAGCATATACATATGTGTTGCTAGTTTGAAGAGAGGATTTTTGGAGGGTTATAGGAGAGTGTTGTGCCTTGATGCTTGTTTCTTGAAAGGGCCTTGGGATGGCCAACTTCTAGCCACCGTTGGTTGAGATGCTAATAATCAAATCATGTTGCTTGGGGCGTAGCAAAAAGGGAGTGCAAAGAGTCATGGATGTGGTTCCTTAATTTCTTGCTTCATGACTTGAACATGACGGATGGACAAGGATGGACAATGATTTCAGACCAACAAAAGGTAAGATTATAAGCTACTCAAATTCTACATTGTGTTTCTACATGTATTTAGATAAGAGATCAAAAAACTTACGTTGATTCTTACTCATTGTCAGGGTATTATTCATGCCGTCTCTTACTTGTTGCCTAAGGCAGAGCATAGACTGTGTGCAAGACACGTGTATGCTAACCTCAGGAAAAAATGGAAGGGTTTACAATATAGAGACGTCTTTTGGAGACTTGCCAAGTCATCTAATGAGGTTCACTACCAACAGTGCGTGAAGGAGATGCAGGAGTTAAGCCTTCGTGCATGGGAATTTTTGGAAAGAAAGAACCCTAAGCATTTTTGCAGATTGTTCTTCGAAGTAAATGCCAAGTGTGACTCAGTTGACAATAATATGGCTGAGTTATTTAACGCATCAATCATCGAGGCAAGATTTAAGCCTATCACGACCATGCTTGAAGAGATTTTTGAGTTAGTCATGGCTAGAGTTGCTTCTAGAAAGATTATGGCCCATAATTTTGAGCAAGACATATGTCCGACGTTCTAAAAAAGTTAGAGAAATCGAAGAATCAATGCATATTTTGGCAGGCAAGTAGAGCAGACAATGGTATATATAAGGTAAAGCATGGAACAGAGGGATTTGTTGTCAACATGTACGAAAAGACCTGTACTTGTAGGGTATGGGAGTTGAGTGGTATTCCATGTGCCCATTCATTAGTAGTGATGAGGGAGGAGAAAGTCAATCCAATTTAATTTATTCATGAGTGTTATAGCGCTCAGATGTGGAGGGCCACTTATTCCCATACATTGAAGCCTCTAAATGGCTCAAATTTGTGGATTCGATCTCAAGATAATCCTATTCTTGCCCCGAAATTCAAAGAGAGGAAGAGAGGGACTCTTCAATTCAAAAGAAGGCTTGAGGAAGGTGAAACAAGATCCCGTGCCCCGTATGGATCTGTGGCACGATCAGGTGGAATGATTCGGTGCTCAAAATGTGGACATGAAGGCCATAACAAGAAGACATGCCAACAAAGAGTATATTCTTTCATAATTTCTGTTAATTTTACCAAAACAAAAAATAGTTAAATTAACATAATATTCTATTATGCAGGATGGCGTTACTACTGCTCCTACCTCGTCTGCCCTTACTACTTCTTCTACTACTACTACTACTACTACTACTACTACTACTACTACTACTACTACTACTACTACTACTACTACTACTACTACTACTACTACTACTACAACCTGTGATGTTCCTTCTATTTTCGCATTTGAATCTGGAGCTCAAGCTATCGGTGCTTCTTATACTGCTGAAAATGTTTCTACTGTTGGAAGTGTTGATTTTGGTCATTATAATGCTAACACTAGACCATCTAAGCTCCAACTTAGAAGAACCATGAACAATGGTGGAGAGGTATTTTCAAGCCAAGAAAGCCAAACATTTTCCCTTTGGACAGATTGACAGAGCTCAAAGGGTGTACCTGCAACTTATTTTGCTTATTATGTATTAGGAGAACCATGATTTAGCTCATTGTGTGAAGGAGAAACTTGATTTTGCTTACTGTGTTTAGAGCTTTGCCTTTTTCCTACTCATTGTATTTTGCTCATTGAGACTGGCTACTTTTTCTTTACTGATGAATGAGTTTGCTCATTGAACTGTTGTTCTGGACCTTTGGTTGTATCATCAAAGAAAATGATTGTTTGACTAAGTTAATTATGTCTTTGGTATGTTGTTTTTTTTCTTTGGTTGTGTTGCTCTTTATTCAGGGGGTATGACTGAGCACTGGTTGTTAGCCGGACTGGTTGCTGGACTGATTTGTATGTGCAATATTTTTGGTTGTTGGATTGGTTGTTGTATTGTGTTTTTTTATTCTGTTGTGGCTTGGTTCTGTCTGTTTTAAGGCTTTATTAATCGCAAAAAATAAGCCTATGTAGGAATTGAACCTACATCTTTTGTGCAATAACACAAATGCTCTTCCATTGAGCTAATAGGCTATACATTCATGAATACATACCCCCAGCTGGAATGTAGAAATCACAGAGGCAGTGCTTTAACAATTAGTATATTTTGAACACTAACCAAAATAAGTCAGACAGGAAACATTATAACTCAAAAAAATTTTGCTGCCAGGACAATAGTGCTTTGACAGAGGCAATGCTTTGACAAGTAAATTTTGTTGCTAGGACAATAGTTTCCAACTACATTATAACTCCAAAAAATTTGACATGAACTATGATGTTCACTGGAAAAAGTAATGGAGATGGTGAAATAAGTCCGACTAGAAACACATAAATAGCTCATTTATATAAGGGAATGCCAAATAATATGCCAAATAATATGTTAAACTACAGAAATCCCCATGAAGATGAACACGAGAAAGAACAATACCTTGAAACCACTATTAACTTTAGCCAAGCTAATTGTAGTGGTATCCTTGATGGAACCTAAATACTTCCTCAAACTACTATTTGTACCTCCTACCATTAATCTATCTTCTCAACCAAATGCTCAAAAATCCATGTAATTTCATCAACAAAATTCAGTATTAAACTACCCAGAATTTGGTGCAATCAAGAACACAACTTACTCAAAAAAATTCCCATATCAAAAAGCCTTTCTTTGGGAAGATTCAAACGATGAAGTGCACTTTGATGACATACCCAGTAAAATTAAAAACAATATGATCCATCTAATGATGACATACCCAAATGAAACACAAAAAATTAAAAATAACCTGAAAGTTGTTCGAATCTGCCGACAATGAAATCCCAAAATCCAAAACACCCACTGAAAATCGGGTTTGAGATACCGACAATAGGTCTGAGATGCCGAAAATTCAGGTTGGGTTCCAGTAAAAAATGGTGGTCAGGATTGAGAGGGAGGAAGGTGAGAGATCTATGGAGGGAGTTTCAGTGTGAGAATGAGAGAATGGAAACTTAGAGCTTGAGAGAGAGAAAGATGGAGAATGGAGATGTAGAAATGAGCGTAGGATCTAAAATGAGAAAAGGGGGTTTCTTCTTTTTTTTTTAAATGATGTTTTACCGGAAGTTGTGGGTAAAGCCAGTTTGTTTTTGGAGTTGGTGGTATTTTTGACAGTATTTTCACTCATAATGGTAGAATTGGTAAAATAAAAAGTACAATGGTATTTTTGACAAAAAATAAGAAGTTGAATGGTAGGAGCAGTTAATTACTCGTTTTGGAATTGGGGGGGGGGGATTTAATAACATATTTTTGAAAATTGAATGTGAGTTTATCATTTTTTTAATGCACTTGCGGGTGACATAATCTTTAACTAATTTGCGGGTGATATTCAAGTTAAATCTCACCTGACAAATCGAAAACGAAGAATTTTTCTGTGGAGTTGGTTGGACTATCAGAGCTTGGAAAGTTTCAGCAAACAGTGGAGAGCCTTGATCAAGGACAATCAAATAAAGTTGTTGAAACTCAAGAATTCGCATTTAGTCATGCCAAAAGATAGGCTGATGAGTTGATTTTGACTCCAAATGATGATGTGTTGAATCAATCTAGCAGTTGACCTGTTAGGGACACAACCGTTGCAGCAACATTAAGCAAGAACCTCACCCAAGCCTCTAGGACTACTAACAAGGCCTACCAATTTCGTCATAGGGACCCAAAACTGCAGTGGGGAGAAGTTTACACAAGGATGCAATTATGCAAAGATGGCCAAATCAATTGGAGATAGATCAGCAAATAATGAGCCTGGCCCATCACAGAAAGTGACATGCACTAGTGAAGAAGGACTAGGAACCACTGGTCATGACCCATCACAGAAGGTGGTATGTACTGATGATGCAGTTGATGCCAATGGTAAACAATTGACTCCAAAGGGCACATCAATAATGACATACCAACAATCCAAGCAAACAATGAGAAGAGGAGTATATCAGCCCCTACTACCCCAAAGAAAACCCTAAAGCCGACTTGTAGCTCCCAATTTGACAAAGCAACCACGGAGAAGAGCAACACCTCAGCGAATACTTCTGGGAGCCCATTGACCAGATCTCAGGGTTGTTTGTCAACAACACAACCCTTTCAAAGTTCTACAAAGACAAAGTCCAAAAAGAAAAAAAGAAAAATGATAAAGGAAAGGAGCTTATGGATTCAAATCAACAGTTGTTGAACATCATCTCAAGATAGTTTGGAGAGTTTACTGCTCAGGATATTTGAGATATTGCAAGGCCAAACATTGAAGAGCTTTACAATTTCTTTGAGGAAGAGGCTTTGGAGTCTAAATTAGGTGGATCTGGTGGTTCAGAACAAAATATTGAGCAAGAAGAGGATTGAGACAGTTCAGATGATGACTTTGTACCCTCAGAAGAAGATGATAAAGACAGTGAAGGTGACAATGTCTCTGTAGAGGACTCAGAGCATGGATTTGATGAAGAAGTTGATTTAGAGGAAAAGGATGAAAGAAGACAAGAGTTAGGCAATGATTTAGGTGAAAGTGGACAACCAAAACAAGTTTCTGTGGCTGTAAAGATGGTGGAAGTGTACAGTGAAGGTCAAGTGTAGAGTGAGGGTAGTGATGAGAAGATAGATATTAGAGTTGGGATTTGTTCAACTGTAAGGAACAGTTACTTGAAGCTATGAAAACTTACACCATTCAGAGAGAGATTTTGTTAGAGAAAGTGAAGAACAGTTTGAGAAGGTACACACAAAGGTGTACAAACAATAAGTGTACCTTTAGGGTCCATGTCACTCGAATGTAAGATAATGTGGCTTAGAGGGTGTAATACGTTAAAGGGGTCATGTTTTCTATGAGAAGACAAAACATCGCAAGGCTGCTGCAGGGTACGTAGGTTGTTAAATAGTTAATGAAAGACTATTGGGACAATCCAAACATGGATACAAAAGGGGTTCATGCCATCATCTTTGACAGGTGTAGGGTTGTCATCCCTAATTAACTACACCTGCCATAGAGCAATTAGAATCATGAAGAATGAGTTGTTTAGAAACCATGATGAAGGTTATAGGAAGTTTCCCCAATATTAAGACCAATTCAATCAAGCGAATACGGGCTCGAAATGCTTCGTAAAATCGTTGACAGAGGTCCAACCTTGAACCCCACATTCAAAACGATTCGAATATGCATTGGTCCAAGAATTAAGTCATTTAAGGAGAATTGTAGGGCATTGATAGGAATTGAGGGATTCTTTTTCAAAGGTCCATACAAAGGGGTTTTGATGACTGTCATTGGGTTAGATGGCAACAACGGAAAGTTTCCCTTAGCTTTTGGTGTGCTTCCTACTAAAGACGATGTAGAATGTTCGTACTTTGTCCATAGTCTATCTGTGACACTAGTCCCACGAAGATTTTAACAAATACACTTTCATGGTTAACAAACGCCGGGTAATCCGTAATTTTTCTTGTTTTCCTAGTTGATTTGGTTTTTCTTTGTACTTAACAACATTTAAGTTGCTTGTTTATTTGTATTCATCAATCGCAATGTACATCTAGTCAATTAAGAAAGCTCTTTGGAAAGTTTTTCCTATAATCAAGGAGGAGGGTTTTTGCGCCGCACTTGTACAAGAATTTTGCATCAAATTTTTAGGTATTTTTGGTTTTTATGTTCTTATGTGAAACCATGAATGTTTGCATATTAGGTTTATATGTGAAACTATGAATGTTTGTAGGTGTTTGGTTTCACTTTCACTTATATATTGTTGCTAATGCTTATTCAGAGCATGTCTTTAAAAGAGAAATGGAACAGATAAAGGAGAAAAGCCTAGAAGCTTACAATTTTGAGCGATGTCGAGCCTGTGGAGAATTGGGTTAGGTTTAGGTTTGATAAGAGTTTGAATAGTGATGACAACACCAACAACTTTGTGGAGTGGTCATTCAACAATGCAATCTTTTGGGTTTTAGGTTATTTATTTCCTAAACAGATGCAGATTAATTGGCGAAATATTTATAACGGTTATAAAACAACTAATCACCCAGGAAACAAACAATTGTATAGGCTTAGTAATTATACCGGATCGCTAATCTGATTGACGCAGAGGTTGACCTTTGAGATTCCAATGTAGAAATCCTCTGCTGTAAGTCTACGCAGCACTCCGGGAACTCGACTGCTAGATCGATCCGATTGAGACAGATCTCAATCTAAGATGTATGTATTTCGGTGTGAGGTGGTTTGTTTCAGGAAACAGTGACTGCAAACTGAAAGAGAGAGGAACTCAGAAAATCACCCTGGTATCTCTCTAAAAGTCTCAAACAGTTCCCTCGATCTCAATCTCTCAGAGAGACTCCCTTTTATAGAGTTGGATGGCTTGGGAAAAGGGTTAACCTAAACCCTAATAACCAACTTCTCTTAAAATAGCGTCTGAGGCCCAACCCGGTCCGTGTTCACCCAACACGGTCCGCGTTGTGTTGATTTCTCCAAGAAATCAACTTCTAACACTTTCCAAAATTAGGGGTGTGCATTGTTCGGTTTTGAACCAAATAAATCGGAAACCGAACCAAATAAAACTGGTCCAAACCTGTAACGCCCCGGCCTCTCCCGGGCCGCGGACATTACCCATAATTGCTTCAAGGATCACTGACTGGCCCCACAAATCACCACGAGTCTTTCCAGCGTGCTTCGTCCTCGCTCACACGCTGCCCGGGAAAACTTCCCAGGAGGTCACCCTGTTGGGAATGTCCCGACAATGTTCGATACACACGGAGATTAAACCAAAGTAATATAGTAATTATATGTCTTGCTAGAGACCTCTATAATTAGTAATTAAATATGTTTAATTACAACTATATTATTTGGTCCTACTGGGTCACACAAGTCAGTGCCCTGGAACAATGTATGTAACCTAAATGATATTATATCAGGTTTAGAAAAGTTGGAAACTGATTTATGTGAAAAATCAGCCCAACACGGACCGAATTAAGTCAACACGTGTTGACCCAACACGGTCCGTGTTGGGACACCACGATCCGTGTTGACCGTGGGCGAATGTTTGGACTTTCGAGTCCAACACGGATCGTGTTGTTTCGACACGGACCGTGTTGAGCCCGTAAATCGCGTCGTTGCTCTTTTCGCCCTTTAGGTTTTGAACCCTATCCCTAGGTTTTCTAAACACTATATAAAGGGTCTCGGAGAGATTATTCCACACCAATCGCTTCGACTCTTAGAGAGATACCAGTGATTTCTGAGTTCCTCTCTTTAGTTTTGATTCTAGTTTCAGAAACACTATTAGTTTCAAACAATCTCACATACATCTTAGATTGAGATTCGTCTCGATCGGGTCGATCTAGCAATCGGGTTCCTGAGTCTTTGCGTGGACTTTTCAGTAGAGGGTTTCAGCGTTGGAATCTGGAAGGTCAACCTCTTCTTCAGCAGGAATTAGCGATCAGGTATAATTACTGAAGCCTCTGCAATTGTGTTGATTAATTGTTTATAACTGTTATAATATTCCGCCAATTAATCTGTATCTGTTTAGGAAATAGACAACCTAAAACCTAACAGTGGTATCAGAGCCACCAATTGCATGCTAAAGTATTGTACTTGTATTCATAATTAATTTTGTCAATAGTTGAATTATATTATGAATATGCTAGAGTAGATTTATGCCTAAAATTTTGAATCTTTATGAAAGTTTTAATCTTTGATGTTCATAAATCTGAGATTTTATTGTAAAATTTCATGCTTTGTTATTATTTATTGCCTTTAATTAATCGATTTTATGTTTGTTTAATTGTTAAATATAGCATGATCTCGATTTAATTTTGAATGTTTTAGAAACAATCATGTTTAATATTGTTAAACAGTAGGCAATGCATGAAATAGGTTTTAATTCGCAAAATAGGGTTTTGTAGAATTTTCTGATTTAGTTTATTTACGGTAAACATGAAAAATCGAAATAAACTATCAAACGAACTCGAAAATTTCTGAAATTTTTACAGTAGCATATTGGATGAACCTACTGTATGGGAAAATTATAAAATTTGATTTTTAAACTTATCGGACTATTATTATTTATTTTCCTCTTAAACGGAGAATTAAAAGGTTTAATTCCCTAAATTTTTACAATCTTTTAGAAATTGTTAAAATTCTGGAAAATATTCATATTGGGTTATTAGATAACACTGCGATATGGAATCTTTAAATTCGATAAGTTATGATAGTTTTATTTAAGTTTTTCGTTCATGAAATTAACCGAAACTGGGATTCAACACGGACCGTGTTGTCAGCAGTTTTGGTGAATTCGTACTTTTTAGGGTTTGTAATTAATTTTAGAAATTAATTATTAAATCCTATTACTACTAAATCAGATAATGGGCATAAAATATATTATTTTGTAAAGTTTAGGAAACTTACAATACCTTTGAAAGATATAGTATCTTTTAGACTCCTTGATTTTAGGAAAGTCAAGTATTTTGTATGTATAGGTATAAAATCCTAAATCTGTTTAGATATCTGAGATAAAATTTGGATTTTATTTATTTTATTAATCATGTAAACCTTTTAGGAAATTTTATTTAGTATTTATTTCCTTATGTGTTATATTGCAATTATATATATGCCTTTATAATTTGTTATTTAAGCATGTGCTTATTGCAATATTACATGTTTGCATGTGCTTCTAGTATGGCCATAGATAGTCGGTTTTACCGGTCTGCGTACCGGGTTGGGTGAAATACGGTTCACAGACTGCCTTTGAATTAAATTTTAAATTTAAATTTCAATTAATTTTATTTTAATTCATGTAAGGCCTCAATTGTGAGGTACACTTTGCAAATTTGTTGTAATTGGAGACAACAAGTTGAGTGGGAGCCCAACAGCAATGGAGGTGTCTATTCGAGTGGGAGCTCATCCAAGGAAGTTGCAAGACCCAAGAAGATTTTCTTGAAGACTATCAACGCTTAGTTAAATTAGTTTAATTAAGTCTAGGTGGCCATACTAGGGGTTTTATTTATGCTTTAATTTTGTTATTGCATGTTTTATTATGCCTTTTATGCTTTTCGAAAGAGTTCACCTAGAATTGCATGCATAGGATAATAAAACCTACTCTCATAATTGAATTATTGCTCAACCTACCGAAACACCACTTACATGGATAAATAAAGAAAGCCAAAGCGAATTATTTGTCCATCATTAATAAGTAGGGTGGGAGCTAGGTCAATTCAAATTGGCTATCAAAATAGTTTTGGGCCAAGAGCAGAGGAAGAGAAATATTGTATTCGATACAAATTTCTTGCCAAGAGTCATTTTTTGAAGGAACTCCCTGCAAAGTGAGCTCCACTGAGAGGACTTGATAGGACTCAGTGTATTATACCACTTCATGACGTCCGGGCCTAAAGTCCAAGGAAAAATGATATGGTAAATATCCTCTTCTACCCCTTTTAATGTCATTGTTCCCAAGAAATTCCACACATGTTGATGTGGGTTTTCGTGCCATGAAACTTTATATCAGGCATGTTGAATTTCGGAGGCAATCTGCCTCTTGGAACTGGTGTGAAACCAATATCATCCATGAATTGGTTGTTGAAAAGCGTAGACTCCTTCAGCATTTGTTCGATACGGTCTAGTCTAGAGTTTGATACCCCCTGGACTGACTCATCTTTTTCCTTCCCTGATTGTAGTTCATTCTCACCCGTAGTGCGATTTTTCTCATTTGAATTCTTCGCGCTCCTCCATGGCATGAATGACAACATCAATTCTCTGATTCTGTGCCTCTAGCTGTGCATTCATAGTCACTTGCATATTTAGAATTATGTTGGTGAGCTGCTCCAACTCAAAATTTGGAGGAGGTGGAGGAGGTGCTTGCTCCTCTCCTTAGTCATTATGTAGGTGCTCTTCATGGTTGTCACCATTTGGGTCTGCCATTGTTTCAGATGGGTCTATCACAGAAGATTCGATACCCTCGTCAGTTAGTTGCCTTCGCTTCCCGACGATGCGCGATCTTCGTTCTTTGTCGTAATAAATGTCAAAAGTCTTTCAACCGACTCGTCCCTTTGGTAAACCCTAACCAACCTATTCTCATCTGAAATGTAGAGGATTTGAAGACTCACCAATGTCGACTCCTAAGACTCTATGCATGAAATGACCCTAAAAAGACTTATGCAAAATGCGGACCCTAAACCCAAAACGAGATATTTAGACCTTATCGGCCGAATCCAAAATAAGCTCAGCCTCTCATAAGAAATGAACATCCTTTTTAGTCGACCATGACCACCAAACAGACCATTTGAACCACACAGGCGGGCCCACTACAACCGCGTGGATCCATGTGGCCCGAGACCTGTGTGACTCGGATGGACCGCCGGCATCACCAAAACACATGTATCGACAACACCATCAGAACACCTGAACTTGGATTCGAGCAGGACCGAGCTCCCCAGAAATCCGCGCGGATTTCCTGGGCTCAGGCCCACTTCCGAGCCCAAATTCACGTTCTAACACTTAAACCGAGAAGAGGAGAGAAAATGATTTGGACCATACAAAGTCCGGCCCGATCCAAAATCCGCGAGGATCCCGTGGGCTCGGTCTTTGCATGGGCCAAATCACAATCTGTAACCCAAATGCAAAAACCCGACACGCCTCGAGTTAGGCTCCGTAGGGTCTGAGCGCGCCAAGATCCACGCGGATTTCTTGGGCTCAAGTCCCCTATTGGGCCTAAACCAAAGCCGACAACCTAAACAGAGAACCAGACCACTGATTTGGGCCATACAAAATTGATCCAGTGGACGAGATCCGCGAGGATCCGCGTGGTTCCCGCTTTGTATGGACCAAATCAGTTATCTCGGTCCAGCATGCAAAATGCCCGTCTTTTATATTTGTTTTTTTTCCTAAGCATTAAGGCATGGTCTCGGGTTCGAAGGCTATAAAGAGCACATAGCACACACGTGATTTCCAACCTAACCAAGGGTCTATGTTTAGGGGGTTAAAGGGTCGGTTCGTCCTAACCTCTAGCTCGTGTCCCGAGTATTTGAACTTCCATGGGGTGCATGGCAAGATTAATGTACCCGGGTTGCTCCCTTTTATCATGTGGATTAGGGAGTGGTGCACAAGTGGGAAAACAACCACCGGCTCGGTGAAGATCTAAGTGGACCCACCAAGTTGAATGGTTTTGTTTTCCCAAAATGAATGGTAAAAATGGGGATAGACCTAAACGGTGCCTTTTGTGCCCAACAAAGGGGAAAGCCCGAGAAAATGCAAACATGCCTAAAATTAAAAAACGTGACAACTTTTTTTTTTAAAAAAAAAACCCGACTTTTCAAGTCTTACCCACTTACTAAATAAGTCCCCAGTGGAGTCGCCACTGTAGGGCCCGCGGCCCCGGAGGGCACGGTCCCCCGCGGAGTGTCGAAACGACGTAGGGTTGCTTATTGGTCCTAGGATACAAATTTTAACAATTTCTTTTAAGGTATAAAACGTTTTCCGCACGTTAATGCTAAATCGGGCCAACTCTTCTACCTCGAAATTTCAGCACCAATATCTATTCGGGAATGGCCCGTGAGCCCGATGTAATCGGAAATCCACGCGGATTTCCCAGATTACTCGAGGCCCAGGTCCATTCCGAATGGGATATTGGTCACTAGACATCAAAATGGTGTACTGGGCTAGCATACTGGCCCAAAATCCGCGAGGATTTTCCCGCCAACATGCACGACCCGGTCCACTATTTTATGTACAGCGACCTACAATTAGAACAGGGGTCAGGCCAGGCCCACTGCCCAGAAATCCTCGCGGATTTCTGAACAGTGCTCTGGGCCACTGACCAGAAATCCACGCGGATTTCTGGACAGTGTTCCAGGCCACTGGCCAGAAATCCATACGGATTTTTGAACAAAGTTCTGGGCCGGCTTACCTGTTCTGGTCATGGGTATTAAAATTGGAGCGAAGTATTAGGCCCGAAAAACATTAATTTGCATAAAAATAAAAAGGAGTCGCCAGTTAATTTTCGATAAAATTAACAAAAACAAAAAAAGATGACTCCGGTCTCGAACCAAAATTCGGATCCGGGGGTAAAGGTATCGATGTAGGGGGATGCCCTTGCATCGTCCGCCGTAGCGGCCCTTACTAGGTCGGGTTTATTAAGTAAAAAGTAAGTTGTCACTCAAAATTTAAAAAAAAACAAATGCATGCATAGAACTTGAATAAGGTTTAAATAAGTACAAAAATTAACGCAAATTACAGCGGGCGGGGTGATACGACTACATTTTTACAATTTGATCTAATAACTATGAAAACTGAAAAAAAAACAGAAATGAAGGCGGTGCCCAACCGAGCCTGCGCGGATCCGCCCAACTCCAAGTAGATATCTGGAATCTTCACCCAGAACTACTCAGTACTGCGCGTGGATTTCAGTGGCCGGCTCTCAAATGTATCTCCCTTTTTCTCTCAGAATTCTCTCTGCTTTTCCTTCCAGCCTCCCCTTTTTTCTTTCCCCCTCTGCAGGATCCGCGCGGATCCTTTTATAGACGGAGGTCAGGGTCAGATCACAGCAGTTGCCTCCTCTTTCGCTGGAAATCCGCGTGGATTCCAAGTAGTGGGGCCGTCAGTTACCGAGAAATCCGCGTGGCCTTCGGTTGACAAAATCTGGCAAATCCGCGTGATTTTCATGCGGGTCGAATAATTTGATCCGCAAGATTTTTCGGGTGGACAAGTGGGATCCGTGTGGATCTGTTTTCCGGGCCAGAGCTGGCAAATCCGCGTGGATATCTTCTGGGCTGGAGAGTGAGATCCGCGCGGATTTTGCTTTTCTGGGCCAAAACTGGGATCCGCGCGGATTTTGCTTTTCTGGGCCAAAAAACTAGGATCTGCGCGGATTTTGCTTTTCTGGGCCAAAAACTGGGATCCGCGAGGATCTGCTTTGACTGGGCCAAAAATTGGAAATCCGCGTGGGTCTGCTTTGACTGGGCCAAAAATTGGATTCTGCAAGGATCAGTTTTCCAGGCCCCACGTTGAGTTGACTTTGATCAGTTGACTTTGACCAAAAGTTGACTACTATTTTCGGTGTCTACACTATCAAAGACTAGAAGTCAAAGGAAAGGTAAGGTCAAACAGTTGTACATACCCAACCAATGACAGCAATCGGTTAACAACCAGATCATGTATGACACTGGGAGCGTGAATAACTATAAGGAAGACTTGAGATATGATTTCAATTCTAGGAAAATGCGTATATGATACACACTACCCTTATTAAACCCACTTTGAGTATAAGATACCGGCTGTGAAACTCGCATTTATGCAAATGTGCGATCTACAAAGAAAGTAGATGTGCTTTGAAGGATGAGAGTCAGCCTACAAATAGGAACATACAATTAGTTGTAGTTCCTTATGAAGAGTTGGTTGTTTATCCATTTCCTCAAGACTTATAAGAGAAATATATAGGTGATTCTATGTTCTCATTATAAGTGTTTCTTACTCTCAATTAGAGAGAGAGAGAGGATCTCGGATAAACACACCCAACACATCGAAACCAAAAGGTTTAAAAGGAATAACCCTTGTTCAAACATAAAACTTGTAACTATTTATTAAGTCATGCAAATCAGAGCGCATTCAGAAGCGTCACAGTGATAGACTTTTGAATGATAAGACTTTGAAACATGTGATGTTTGCAAAGCATGATTATACCTTTTACAAGAAAGGATGAACGTGCCAACAAACACTCATGCATATGAATGTATGTAGTCCAATTGAGCACAAGTACAAGGGGTGAATTACTTCAAATCTTCAAGATGAATAAAATAACACATGGTGATTCATGTCTATAAGATTCATCTGAAGCTGGAATGTTAAAATAGTTTAAAGATTTCCAAAATGAAGTAGTCTTGGCGAAACAATGAGAGCACCTAGATAAGATCGAAAGGATGCTAATGGTTGAGCCAAGAGTTTGAACAAATGACTCAAATGAAACATAATTATGGCACTATAAGCTTCAGTCATATTAATCAGAAATGTATTCAGAAACTGCATAGTGCAGGATTTTGGAAAACCTAAACTTTGAAAAGTTTAATGTTTGCAAAGCATGTCTGATGAGTAAGATGACTAAAATCACCTTTTATTGGAATTGGTGAAAAAGCTGATGACTTATTAGGATGCATACATACTGATGTATGTGGGCCTATGAGCACTAGTGCTAGAAGAAGGTTTATTGTACTATTTCATCACTTCAGTGACGATTTTTTAGTAGATATGGGTATATCTACTTAATACGCCACAAGTCCAAATCCTTTGAAAATGTTCAAAGAGTTGCAAAGTGAAGTACAAAACCAACTTGGCAAGAAAATCAAAAACCCTTCAATTAGATTGAGGAGGTGAGAATTTGAGCCAAAGATTTCATTGACCATTCCAGAGAATATGGAATTGTTTCATGACTCTCTCCTCTAAGAATACGACATCTCAATGACGTATCTAAGAGCAGGAATCACACCTTATTAGATATGGTGTGATCAATGATGGTTGAGTCAACATTGTTGATTACCTTTTGGGGATACACGCAATTAACCATAGCTGTAATTACTGAATAAAGATTATTGGAAGCATTAGGAGAAGAGAGGTTCTTGAACCATCTTCTGAAAGAAAGGAGTATCACTTCTACAAACTGTTGTAGAGAAAAGTGTTTGTGTCTCAAAATACTTTCTTCTTAGAGAATATATTATTTTCTAAAAGAAAGAGTGGGAGAGATTTTGAACTTACCGAAGTTCGAGAGACACAAAACACTATAATCATCACATAAAACTCCGCTACTTGATCCTAGTTCATATTTTCCTATTTGTCAGAAAATTAAGAACAAGGTTACGAGGCAGTTGAAGTTTCTCAAAATGTTGAGGAGAGGATGTCATGAACATTACTCCAAGCAAGGTCAGGTAAACAACTCCGTCAGCCACAAAGATATCGATCTTCTATGGATGAACGTGAGATGTTACTTTTAGAAAGTAATGACTCTACCTACATCAAAGAAGCTTTAAGTAAATCAAGATTCCATGCAACCAAGTCTAAAATGGATTCCATGTATTCAACTAAGTTTAGAACTTGGTTGATTTGTCTGAAGGTGTGAGCCATCAGGCATATGAGGGTTTTAAGGCAAAACATGGGTTCATTAAGATAGACATCAAGACTGACTTCAAAATTAGATTTTGAAGAAAGGTGTGTACTTGACACAACTGAGTGGTCTATTGTTGGAATACTTGTAAACTTCAAGAGACCATTTGTGGTCTTAAGGAAGCTTCTAGGAGTTGGAATCATTGACCTTCTTGACCAGGATATCAAAAAGGTTTGACATACTGGGAAGTGCCAAAGATAATATTGTGTTTACAAGAAGTTCAGTGGGAGCAATACGTTTTCTGATATCGTATGTGATTGGCATACTGCCTACTAAGAAGAATATTCCAATATTGCTTCTACTGAGGTTGACTTGGAAATAATTTTCAAAGTGAAGGATTGGTGGGGCTAAGAATTTTCTTGGAAACAAGATCTATAATGATAGATTAAAGATTTTGATTGTTTGAATCAAAATTAACTAGGTGTTGAATAGTTCAACTTACTTCGAGAATGGATTAATTTCCAAAATTATGGCATGTCCTTACGGAATTTCATTGTCTCAAAAACAATCAGAAGTTCTAAGAAGGATGAGAAATATAACTCATGCTTCAGGCGTGAGATTAATATATGCCATGAGATGTTCAAAGTCCAACATAACATATAAATTGTATATGTATAAGAAAAACTAAGGATGTGTCCTAAGTCTAAAGTGGTTGATAAAAGCTAAGTGTGAAGAGTTGCATTGATGCTACACTCATGCAGAGAAATATGATTATCTGAAATGTCAGAGAAAATTATACGATCTGTTTTGAGTGGTATTGAGGTGAACTGGAAGAAGTTCCTAACATGACATGCGGTTAATTCTACAAATAAGACAAGTATGACACGACTTTAGAAGTTGTGGCAGAAACTGTTAGGATTGCGAAGTTCGTTTTTAGAACTGGGTGATGTTTCTAGCCTTGCGAGAGAAATGAAGCCTTATTGATAGGAGTCATCACTCAAGCAAAGGAACTGAAGCTCACTATGAATCCAAACATGTGTTCCGGAAATATCTTCCTATATGAAAGGTCATTAGTGAGATGGTATATGTACGAGGTTCATTGCAAGTATTATGTACTAAACCCCTGTTGTAGTTATAGCATGATAGTCATGCATGGGCAATATGTATTAAACACATTCCGGAATATTAACAAGTCAAATTTGCATGAATCGTTCATGAATTATGACCTTGTTGATTTATCATTGAGAATAAGATTCCAAAATTTACATCAATTGTGGTTTAGAGTCCAAAAAGGTTAGCGCATTCAAAATGGGAAATTGGATGAGGTTCGATTGCTAAAACCCCATTAGTGAACTTGATAACGCTAGCCTTGGTCGATAGTCGACCTGGTTCCTAATTGTATTATCACGTAGGAACAGTGATAATATCAACACAATTAGCATGTAGGATTGAGGTGATGATCAAGTTTCGTGGTCATAGTGATGTGATGACATCATAAATCAATCACATGGGTACTGTTGAGAACAACTACCGAATCGACCAGCGTGGGAACTCTTTAAGTTAGGAATGTCATAAGAGCTCTCACTACTCAAAATTCCTAAATCCCGAGTTCAATACATAGACTACATGGTCTCCGTGACTTTGGAGCGCGTCAAACGTCTTCGTAAATAAAGAGGCTATAAAGGCGTGCAGGTTCTGATTGGATCATGTGAGAATGTGTGTCGAACAAGATGGCATTGTCCTCCCTATTAGGGACGATTGTCTCGTGGCCACTCGGTGAGATTGACTGAAAATGCTTGGCCGAGCTCGATTGAATCAATAGTTGATCATCTGCTTTTTCAAAGTCTAAACTCGGAGATCGAGAAACGTTCGGTCTTACATAAGGATGACTTTAGCTTACCTTATCCGAACTAGAGACAAGAAGTGACAAGGGAATTCAAGGAATCGAACACTTGTGGGACAAGTGGGAGATTGTTGGGAATGTCCCGACAATGTTCGATACACGAGATTAAACCAAAGTAATATAGTAATTATATGTCTTGCTAGAGACCTCTATAATTAGTAATTAAATATGTTTAATTACAACTATATTATTTGGTCCTACTGGTCACACAAGTCGTGCCTGGAACAATGTATGTAACCTAAATGATATTATATCGTTTAGAAAAGTTGGAAATCGATTTATGTGAAAAATCAGCCCAACACGGACGAATTGGGGTCAACACGGTCCGTGTTGACCCAACACGTCCGTGTTGGGACACCACGGTCCGTTGACCGTGGGGGTCGAATGTTTGGACTTTCGAGTCCAACACGGACCGTGTTGTTTCGACACGGACCGTGTTGAGCCCGTAAATCGCGTCGTTCTCTTTTCGCCCTTTAGGGTTTTGAACCCTATCCCTAGGTTTTCTAAACACTATATAAAGGGGTCTGGGAGAGATTATTCCACACCAATCGCTTCGACTCTTAGAGAGATACTGTGGTGATTTCCTGAGTTCCTCTCTCTTTTAGTTTGCAGTTCTAGTTTCAGGAAACACTATTAGTTTCCTGAAACAATCTCACATACATCTTAGATTGAGATTCGTCTCGATCGGGTCGAACTAGCAATCGGGTTCCCGGAGTGCTGCGTGGACTTTTCAGTAGAGGGTTTCAGCGTTGGAATCTGGAAGGTCAACCTCTTCTTCAGCAGGAATTAGCGATCAGGTATAATTACTGAAGCCTCTGCAATTGTGTTGATTAATTGTTTATAACTGTTATAATATTCCGCCAATTAATCTGTATCTGTTTAGGAAATAGACAACCTAAAACCTAACACACCCATCCTTGGACTACTCCCAGCCAAGCACGCTTAACTAAGGAGTTCCCAACGGATGAGCTACCATAAAAGAAGGTGCACCTTGGTAATATAAGTAGTCATTTCAATCCCTTTAAGCCACACATTTTGATCACATACCCGGGGTATTACAATATCATAAAAGAAGGTGCACCTTGGTGATATAAGTAGTCATTTCAATCTCTTTAAGCCACACACTTTGATCACATACCCGGGGTATTACAATCACCCCCACTTAAGCGCACAACGTCCTCGTTGTGCCACAATCCAATTCAGAATCTTTGCCCCGCTAGGTGACTGCCCATGGCTCTCCCGTCCACTGGCGCAGCTCACGGTCGCGGGTCGGCTCTGATACCATCTGTAACGCCCCGGCCTCTCCCGGGCCGCGGACATTACCAATAATTGCTTCAAGGATCGATCGCCCCACAAATCACCACGAGTCTTTCCAGCGTGCTTCGTCCTCGCTCACACGCTGCCCGGGAAAACTTCCCAGGAGGTCACCCATCCTTGGACTACTCCCAGCCAAGCACGCTTAACTGAGGAGTTCCCAACGGATGAGCTACCATAAAAGAAGGTGCCCGTCTTTTCTTGGACGTTTTCATTTTGGGCTTTAGGCCTTATTCGGTTTTCGATTTTGACTTTAGGCCTTATTCGGTTTTCGGTTTATTCGGTTCCGGTGAAAATCCATATAAATATGTGCATTATTCGGTTTTGAACCGAATAAACCAAGAGCCGGACCGATCCGGTTTTATTTGGTTCGATTTCGGTTTGGACTTTACCTCTTATTCGTTTTGTTCGGTTTTGAACCGATGAACATCCCTGTCCAAAATAATACTTTATTATTTTGGGCTATATAAATTGTTCTCGGGTACTGACTTGTGTGACCCAGTAGAACCAAATAATATAGTTGTAATTAAATATATTTAATTACTGAATATAGAGGTATCTAGCAAGACATGTAATCACTATATTGTTTTGGCTTAAACTCTAATTATATCGAACATTGTCGGGACATTCCCAACAATCTCCCACTTGTCCCACAAGTGTTCGATTCCTTAAATTCCCTTGTCACTTACTGTCTCATGTTCGGATAAGGTAAGCTGAAATCATCCTTATGTAAGACCCGAATGTTCCTCGATCTCCGAGTTAGACTCTGAAAAGCAGATAATCATCCATTGATTTATCTAAGCTCGGCCAAGCATTTTCATTCCAATCTCACCGAGTGGCCAACGAGACAACTGTCCCTAATACGGAGGACAATGCCATCTTGTTCATATACATATTCTCACATGATCCAACTGTAACCCAGACACCGCCTTTATGGCCTACTGTTACGCAAGGCGTTTGACGCGCTCCAAAGTTACAACAGACCATGTAGTATATGTATTGAACTTAGGATTTAGGAATTTTCCTTGAGTAGCGAGAGCTCTTATGACATATGACATTCCCAACTTAAAGAGCTCCCACTGCGGGTCAGTTCGGTAGTTGTTCTCAACATTACCTATGTGGTTGATTTATGATGTCACCACATCACCATGATCATAAAACTCGATCATCACCTCAACTCTACATGCTAATTGGATAGATATTATCATTGTCTCTATATGATAATACAATTAGGAACCAAGTCGATTGTCGACCGAGACTAGCGTTATCAAATTCACTAATGGGGTTTTAGAAATCAGACCTCATCCAATTTCCCATTTTGAATTCGCTAACCTTTTTGGACATTTACATAATTCTAAACCACAATTAATGCAAAGTTTGAATCTTATTCTTATTGATGAATCAACAAGGTCATAATTCATGAACAATTCATGTAAACCTGACTTGTTCACATTCCGGAATATTGTTAATACATATTGCCCATGCATGACTATCACGCTCTAACTGCAATAGGAGTTTAGTCCACAATACTTGCAATTAACCTCGCACAATTTTATATCATCTCCACTAACGACCTTTCGTATGGGGTGATATCTCCGGAACTCATGTTTGGATTCGTAGTGAGCTTCAGTTCCTTTGCTTGAGTTGTATTTTTGATTGGTAGATAATTCATATAGCAAAACACAAATATTCTTTGTTTCTTGTTCTTAAACCAAGATTTCGTTTGCGCTTGTGTCTTGCTTCAATACATTTTTTAAGTGTTTTTTCCTTCACTAAGTGTAATACCCTGTATTTTTAAACTTGATTTATTACATTAATTAAATTTCTAATCTAAATTATGATTTATAATTCGAATTAATTAGCTCAAACTTTATTTCAATTAATTATATTAACTTTAATAGGAATGATTTAATTTATCAAATTATAGTAGTATTTATTAATTTTAATTTTTATATATAAATTAATTTATTTTGCACATTTATCATACTACATAATATTTTTACGTTACTTTAATTTATTTTTAATACTACCAAAGGAGTTTTATTAATTTAATTTTATGGCCACCCCTTCCCACCATTCTTCTTCTTCTCCTTCTTCCTTGAATCCTTGCACCATTGATACGACTTTCTAGGGCTCATCAAAAGACCAAATGGAAACCAAATTGGATTGCTCATATCTTCCCCATTTGACAACAAAGCAAACTGAGTGATTCATCAAACCTATTCTAAACCTATACAGTCCTACACAATCAGATTTAAGAAGCCTTAAACATCAACCCCAACATCACAAACATCAAACTCATCCATCATTATCCTCCTCTTCCTCTCCTTCATCCTCCATTAACGCACCACATTCGACCCCCGTTACAACCTCCTGACCGTCACCCCTCAGCCGCAACAAACACCACCGAACCACCTCCAAATCCACCCCCATCATCCACCCGCCGTGAACTACCCCTTTTCAAACACAAATCCAAACCCAAATTCATCCATATCAATTTCAATAAACACCCCAAGAATCCAGAGCTAAATTCCAGTCATATCTATAATTTATCAATTTGACTTTTACTTACCATCTCGGTCCAAAATCTCGCCGGAAACCACCGTTACTACCGCCATAAACCACCACCAGAAACTCTTCAAAGCCCAACCTTCTTCCCGCGATTCCGCTCTGCACCCGCCCTCGCCGTTACTTTTCCCTAACGCCTCCGGCTTCCACCGCCCAGCCACCACCGGTTACTGGTGTTGCTCGCCGGTCGATCGCCGCGCCAAACCAGACTACTCTGTTCTCTCTCTGTTTGTCGAGTGTGTGAAAGAAAAAGAGAAGAGAGAGAAAACCCCAAACCCATATTAATTTAAATTCTCACTCTTCTAGCAACCCACTTTTTTAATTTTAGGTAATTTCCAAATCTCAATTTATAACTATATTTTATTTATTATTTCAACTACTTTTCATATTAATAGATATGGCTACATATTATTTATTTCCAAATCAGATTATTCAAGTAAAAGGGAGGACTTATTCCTTTTATCTGCAAATGTCAGGTATAATTCGATGACTGTACCTTTCAAAGTGGCGTTTATCTTTCATTAATTATTTTAAACTTTGTATACAAATTATTTACGTGATTTTAGTATGTTTTGTCATTAATAGTGGACCCTTATCATCACTCCCGGTACCGGAGCCTGGGTTAGTAATCAACCCAGCTATGCGTATGGACAAAGACATGATCTTATGGTTACCTTGCAGTTATATCATATCATTATCTCTGTTTGCAATCTAGGGTTCCACTCAAATAATAAACAAATAAATAGTTTTAACATCTCTCATTCTCTCTGTTTGCAAATAAAATCAATTTACATGAGCTCACATAAGATGTTTTATTATTTTTATTTAAATGTTTTTACGCTACAGTGTTGATTATATTGAGCTCCGTCTCATTTTACGTTATATTTTTCCTGTCTTATTATTTTCGGTTTTAGGTACTAAGGGAAAACGAAGGGAGTGACAACTCAGACGGGACAATTATCGCATAGGCGTCTCACTATTATCTACTTAGTTGGCTCGGACTGCAAGTGTCATATTTTGTGGTTTTATGTTTTCATGCTAAGTTAGTTAGTATATGTGATTCATGACTTATTTTCTTCTAAGGTTGCTAATATATGTTAAGAAACCTATTTGTTGACTCTTTATTTTGTTAAATGTTTATGTTTTTTATTTTAAATCCACTTTGAGCCTTATTTAATTTTTATGGTATTTTATAAAGTTCTTAAGAAAATTTTATTATTTATAATCCTGTTTATTAATTGAAGAGTTATCTTTACTTTGACACCTTACTATATATTTTCAATTATTATCGTTTAAAACTAAATCCTAACTATTACTTTTATTGAGAGATTTTATTTTTTCTTTATTTATATCTTCTATGGAATGCATGCATACGATAATCATATAGAAATCCTTGCTTTTTTCCATATGGAAGAAGCGGCGGTAACACGCTCGGCTTTTAAGCTTCCGCTAAAATCAAGGTTAATTAAAATAAAATATGGATAATACCCTGATTATGAGTCGGGGCGTTACACTAAGTTAACATTTTTTTTATGATTTTTAGTAAACATTAATTATCAATTATAAGAAGTTTTGGATGCATTTATTACCCCAATGTGCACAAATGATATCGTAATTGAATTAACCTCATCAATTACGCATATTTTAGAATTTTTTTAAAATATAAAATATAATGGATAAAAGTATAACTTTATACAATTTAGATGTGATATTATAGTCTTAAAATTCAATCATATAATTTTGTTTCAATTTAGTATAAAATAATATGATTTTAACGATAGGACAAGACACTTAAAAAATGTTATGTCCAAAAACTTATATAATTCTCATTTTGGTTATTGATGTTGGAGTCCTTCCTTTTACACAATATCATTTTATTTCTGTTTAATATAAAATAATGTGATTTTGATGATAGGACAAAAAAAAATTGTCTCAAACTTCATATCATTTTCGTTTTGATTGTTGATGAAAGTAAAGAACTTCTTGAGTATAAATATAAACCACTATTGCTAACAATAACAATCAAGATTATAACTACACCAATCAAATAAATTACGATTGATTGATAATCTTAGACTTATAGCTTCGACGACCGATAACCCGACCGAACCATCGAAATTTCTGGTTTTGAGCACAATTTTCTCAACAAAACCTGAAATACATCGAGCTCGAAAATTAGCGGGTCAAACCCGACCGCCTGCTTGACCCGAAAAATTAATTTTTTAAGTTCAAATTTATTAAAATTTGTGATTTTTCTTTGTAATTTTTAACGTTAAACTATAAGCGCAACTTATTTATTTGTTATTTCTCTAATTTAAGTTAAAATAGTTACAATAATCTATCGTTACTAGAAAATAATCATATTTTATTATGTATATTGTACAAAAAGTAGTATTTAGAGAACATTTTTTTAAAGGAAAAACGAAAAAAGGTCGCAATCATAACCCGTTGGGTTGACCCGAAACCGAAATACACCGCCCGTATTTTCCCGAACCCGAAATACACCAATTCGTATTTACGAACCCGATATACGACCGACCCAACCGCCTATGGCCAATTGATGAGTCTAGATAATCTTGATAATCATAATTAATAAACTTAAATGAACAAAACTCGTATAAAGCAACATAAACTTATCTTTTAATTCCATAACATCTTGATCTTCAAATTCCAACCCTCAAATTGTCCGGTATGATCCTCAACTCGATCATACATGGTGACAATAAGTCTTAAGATTGTTGGAAATATGGGGAAACACGATTACACACAAGATGCAGTATCACTTGGGTGGTTAGGAGTCGAGGGCTATCCCGCCTCCCCTTAAGACTTATTCACTAGACCGTGAAAAGAGTCAAAGGTAAAACCAAACTTCTTATAAGCAAAGTACAAGATTTCTCATGGGCTCTCAAAGAATTTTGCTGTAGTCAACATCTCAAAGAGTGTGTTGAAGCTCTCTAGAAACTTGAGAAGAGGATTGAGGTGATGTGGATGAATAAAGAATTCATCCTCCTTTTATAGAGTTTCTTGGAATCAAACAAGGCATTCAAACTTCCATAATCAAGAAGCTAGAATCTTGGGATATGTCTTTGAATCATAATGGTGATGTATTGACTGATTTGTCAGTCAATAAGCACCCTTAATGATGATCAAATCACATTAATCCCGAGGTTTAAAACATGGGATTTCAAATTCAATCCCGACTGAGTATGACACGGTCCGTGTTGACCCAGTGCACAATTTATGTGCCCTTTGGACACCAACACGACTCGTGTCATGCCTGACCCGGACCGTGTTGGGTCCCTTTTCCTTATTAAGCTTGTTTTCGACCTCTGGGTCAATCCTATGCTTGTAACTTATACTTTTATGCCTCTTAACTCTTGAAATACTCTAACAAAATGTTTCTCAATATATACAATGACTTGTTAAATAAAATTGCTACCATTATATTCGTAACAAAAATTACTATACTAAAAATGTAATATTGCAATTGTTAATAAAATATAATATTAAAAATTATCAATCAAACAATAATATTGGATATTTTAATAGTCAACTAATAAACAAATAATATGAAATAGAGGGAGTATCACGTTAGAGTTTACGCCAGGAAAGGATTTGAAATTTATTCTTGTCCCACCGACTGCTCTACCCCCAAAATCTCAGGGGGGGAAAAAACCCCAAAAGGTAATTGATTCCATGCAGTTCTAGAAAAGAAAACTGTGTAAAAGGAAGGACACCGCATCAACAATCAAAACGAAAATGATATGAAGTTTGAGACAATTTTTTTTGTCCTATCATCAAAATCATATTATTTTATATTAAATAAAAATAAAACGATATTGTGTACAGGGAAGGACTCCAACATCAATAATCAAAATGAAAATTATATAAGTTTTTGGACATAACATTTTTTAAGTGTCTTATCCTATCGTTAAAATCATATTATTTTATACTAAATTGAAACAAAATGATATACTTGAATTTTAAGACTATAATATCACATCTAAATTGTATAAAGTTATACTTTTATCCATTATTTTTTATATTTTAAAAAATTCTAAAATATGCGTAATTGATAGGGATGTTCACGGGGCGGCTACCCGAACCGATTGAATAATTTTTCCGGGTACCCGAAAATTCAGGGCGGCCAAACCCTCGATCCGAAACCGTAACCGAAACTTCCGGGTACCCGAAAGTTTCGGGGCGGATATCGGTTAACCAAAAAACCCGATTACCAATTTTTTTTTGCGGCTACTTAGTTTTGAGTTTTGTCTTTTGCCGCTTTTTGTTTTGGGAGAATTTAGAATCCGAATTGGAGCATTGGAGCAGTGGAGCACCAAGCTGCTAACAATACATAAAATTAGGGATTTTTCAAGCTAAAAATTTGGGCTGGGCCCTTGACAGTGGTCAGTGCCCTGGAAATTAAATCTGGACCAAAATATGAAATTTAATTTCGGGTATTTTAGGTACCCGAAATCGTCAAGGGGTCGATCCATAACCAAACTGATTAATCGAAAAAATTTCGGGGCGGGTACCCGACCCGATTAAAAGTGATTTTTTCGGAGCGGGTACCCTAAATTAACGACCGGGCAGCGGATTTCCGGATCGGGTTTTTCGGGGCGGTTAATTATGAATACCCCTAGTAATTGATGAGGTTAATTCAATTAGAATATCATTTGTGCACATTGGGGTAACAAATGCATCCAAAACTTCTTATAATTGATAATTAATGTTTACTAAAATCATAAAAATGCTAATTTAGTGAAGGAAAAAACACTTAAAAAGTGTATTGAAGCAAGACACAAGCGCGAACGAAATCTTGGTTTAAGAACATGAAACAAAGAATATTTGTATTTTGCTATATGAACCAACATATACATAAATACATACAAGTACAACTCGACCCAAGAGCTTGCTATATATTAACATGAATTATCTACCAATCAAATAGGTGGTTGAGATGGTGCTACCTAAGGAACTCTGCTGTGCTTGAGAGGAAGACGTTGAAGTGTCCGGAGCAGTGAGGCGCTTGCTAAACCCTGGTTGTTTAGGACATGGAAGCTCTACAATTTCACTTACAAGCATTGATAGAACAATGGCAATGTTGGGTCTATCTCTCACATATTCCTGAACACACAATAATCCCACATGTATGCACCTCGTCACATCTTTCCTCAGCACCGGGTCACTAATTGTTGGATCGATGATTGATGTGACGTTGTTCTCGTTCCACAGTTTCCACACCTGCAAAGCATAAGATTATGAGTCAAGTTAATAATCTCAAGGGATCCACAACTACTCGGAAAAATGTAGTTGGTATTCATCGCTTACGTATCCAAGAAGAGTAAGTGACTCCTCTTCGATCCAGAAGGTGTTGTTCCTGCAGCCAGTCACAAGTTCCAGAACCAGGACACCGAAACTGTATACATCCGACTTTTCAGAGAAGTGGCCTTCCATTGCATACTCTGGAGACATATAGCCACTGTAGGATTGATCGCCCAAGATATGTTTAGATCTATTGACAAATAATTGTTGAGTTTGTGGTGCTTGTCAGAATTGAATGAACACTTACTATGTTCCGACAACCCTTCTGGTTTCATGCTGATCTTGGTTGTGCATGAAGATCCTTGCCATGCCAAAGTCTGAGATCTTTGGATTTAAGTCTTCATCCAACAAAATGTTGCTTGCTTTAAGATCTCTATGAATGATCCTCAACCTAGAATCTCTATGTAGATAAATGAGGCCTCGACATATTCCTTCTATGATGTTGAATCGTTTCTCCCAGTCCAAAAGCTCTCGCTTGATAGCATCTGAAAAAAGGTTTATATATAAGGAAATATGCCATAATTGCCTACTCCATTTTTCCAAAAATGAGATTGATAACATGCAACATGGTACGAACCAAACAAAAACACATCTAAGCTCTTATTAGGCATGTATTCATAAACCAACATCTTCTCTTCGCCTTCTGCACAGAAGCCAAGGAGTCTGACAAGATTACGGTGCTGAAGTCTAGAAATAACTACTACTTCATTTGTAAACTCTTGCGAGCCTTGTCTCGAGGCCGCTGAAAGTCTTTTCACTGCTATTTCTTGTCCATTATTCAATATTCCCTGCAATTAATCCAAGTTTTCTTTAATTAAAAGCTCTTTTGTGAAGAAAAAAATGACTTCTTTTTCATGTCATAACCATTAGTACGTAGTTCTCTTTTATGCCATAAACCATTAGCCCATTACCTTGTAAACCTGTCCAAAACCACCTTTTCCAAGCATATGACTTTGATGGAAGTTGTTCGTAGCAATTAGCAGGTTCTCCAATTTCAGCTGTGGTAGCTCTTCAAGATGACCACCGCTCCTTCCTTCTCCTCTCTCATTGTCTTCCAACATCGTTAATTTTCTTTCAACTTCTTTTCCTAATGTACATACAGAACAGATGATGTAAGAAATATGCAAAAAACTGAGAAAAGACTTGTCAGATGTTAAATCAGAAAGATATCATACTGTTTGGCCGAGCCTTGCACCACCAGAAGAAGCAAAGAATTACAACAATGGAACCAACCCCAAGACTTACAGCCACTGCAATAATTACTGCTTTTGATACATGACTATCACCTACAAATCAATTTAGAAATATGCCTCAATAATAATTACCAAAATTTGGAGATAAAGCAGTATATATTTTGAATAATGCAAAGCAAAATGTCAGAGTGCTGGTCATTACTTACTAACCTAAATCGGATTCTGGCAAGCGAACGTAAAGATCCACCCCATCAGTAGGAAGCTCTTGAATGTCTATCAAGTCTCTACTCCAATACATGCACCCTGCACCCACGTCGTAAGCATAAGCTAGACAAGAACAGTTCTCCAGGCATTGAGTTCTGCAGTCCGTTCGACTGAATCCAGCTAACCACTCAGCAAGGTCTGGTGGTTTAACCTTCTTTACCACCCAAAATCCCTCTTTTTGGCTCGTTCCATTCCCACATAGTAATGGGGTGTTTCTTGTACAACCACTTGACCAATTTCCTTTTCTCCATTCCTCTGCATTCTTCGGTCTGAACCCTTTTAAGCACTGACATACCGTAGACCTTGCAGAGTTACAGGTTGCAAATTCCCCACATTTATTATAAAAGTCACACATGTCCTCTGGTGCCTTATACACTGTTTCCCATGCTCGCTTAGCCCCATCCCACCATACCTCATTAATAGTCCCATCATACCTGAATGCGTAGTGTGAGAAGGCCAGTTTACTTACACCGGTGTATGTTAAATCAGCTTCGCTTTCGCCATTTTGTACAATGTGAGTGTTGGCATAGTCATTTGGTACACCAGTATAAAGTAACCCTAGAAAGATGTTACCATTCCATGGACCACTCTGCCAATGTGGGCGATCCCTATCCCATATAAAGATTTGAGAGTGTGTGAGAGAATCAGTGCCTAATGAAAAACTTCCATAAGATGGATCAGAAGCAGTCTTCCAAGCCAATAATGCTTGCTTCATATTCATACTCTGCATCCTAAGTTTCATGCTAGGCAAGATCGAGTCTGTAGGGTGATCGAATGATTGCCATATAACAGTACCATTGGTGCCACTACTCAGGTTCGCACCAAATTCCAGGAGACATAAGTTGCCAGAATCTAAGAGCTTAGCAGTTTGAGAAGCATTAGTATTAGGCAAGGATTGAGACGACACATTTGAGGACCAAATGACATCCTTTCTGTCATTTAGTACTTGGAGATTACCATCGGCAGATAATCTCAGGACCCCAGAAGAATCACTGAGGGGGTTATTCCGGTTTGCCACCCATACAAAATCCATGACTGAAACATTATTATACCAGATCCCAAGATATCGATTTTTTGAGGGGATGGGGCTAAAGAATCCCAGGACAAAATGTCCATTTTCGGAGACTATGGATTGGGGATCTTTGATCAGTACAGTATTGTTTATGGTAGCAGCAACTGTATGCAACAACAAGGATGAGCAGAAGATGAGCATAAAAACCGATTCCATTTTACTTGGTGATCTTCCACTAATCGACAGCGTTATCATAAACCAAATCAAGAACCATCATGTGACGGTAAATATGCAACACATGCTATAATGTCCCTGCTTGTAAAAAACATGTAGTTAGATCCAACAACAAGCCAACATTTGAGCTGGTTGGATAATGAAATAAGTGTACACTAGCTTTCTGTCATTAACAATGTATTTATTGTGCAACTATTAATTAGACCATGATCTTCAGCAGGAAAAGTTTAGCTGGTTAGGTACATTGAAATGACAGAAACATTCTAATCATATTGAAAGCAAAAATAGCTAGATCAAACAATAAAAAGAATATTGTACATAAAAGTGGAGGTTAGGGACATCCTAATGTCATACATAATAGACTATGCATAATCATGTCATTTGGACAGTAGAAAACAACAAAGAACTCCACCATTTTCACTGAACAAACATGTAATGCATGTCATGATCAATCTGATTTTAAAGTCTGTAACAAATATATGAATTCTTAGAGCAATTCAGTATTGTGGAAGAAGCTACTCAGACTTAAGCTAATGGTCAAAGACCTATAAATGAAACTTTTTTTTTTTTACTCGACTAAGTAACCTTTTTGAAATTGTGGATGCATCACCATCGACAAAAAGGAAAGAAGTACTTACGTTATTAGGGTAAGGCTAGTGTTGACGAAACATTAACGTCAGGAACTGAACAATCAAAATGACCAGCAATGATGCACCTATCACCATTCATATATAGAAACAATGGCTATTGGAAGACGAGTCCAGACTTTGCTAGAAAGGGGAAAAAGAAAAAGAGTTGAATATGCACAGGAAAAAAGGAGCGTTATTCATATCTATATATATGCAAGTTGAAATAATGAATCAAAGAGGTCGGCTAGCTGTGTCCATATGTATCATATTTAAAGTTTGTCAAGTGTTTATGTCAGTCCAAAACTTACATATTATGGTCGACATCATGGCTTTCTATGTCCTACTTTGTATTATTGTTGTTAGGGATCGTATTCAGATCTGATTGTCAATTGTTAGCCACTTGTTAGGGTGTGAAATAGAGCAATGTATGCAGCGGAAGGAAATATATGATGATTATGGAATCGAGGATAATAATAGAGAGAGGCAAGGATAAATAGGGTGAGACAGTATTTTTACGTGGGAAACCGAAGAACTCGGAGAAAAACCCACGGGCGATAGCCAATATCCACTAGTAGAAAAAGGAGATATTACAAGAGGTAAAATATATGTGTGAACTCTCGTAGACTCTCATAACCTAGGGATGAGTAGGGTGAAGATGTGGAAATAACACCGTACCTCTCTCATGGGGAGTTTTGAAGGCTCTCACATCGACTACGTTGGTTGCTTGGCGCTTGTTACAAGGTGAATGAAGACCTCTATTTATAGGGGTAAACCTCATATAGATCTGGCTTGACTTCCACTCCAAATACAATTGGGTTTTAGCTAGAATGCTATTACAATTAGGAAACTAATATAATTAGAAAATAAAATAATTTCCTAATAGCAACCAATAACTTGGAGTGTTTAGAAAACTTGCTAAATAATGAGTCAAAAAAATTTGGGTCAGTAACCCAACAATTGTATAGCGAAATAATATACGTAATGCAAGATTGGCTCAATATTTGCTTACAGCCTCATCACAGGGCAGAAGTCCACTAAAATAATCCAATAAGGCTAAGAGGACATTATATTCACTCTGAGATCAAAATATTTATAGGTAGATTATATTTTAGTACGTCCTCGATCTAAAGTGTCTCCATGTAGTGTGAGATGGCTTACGCAACAAAAATAATAATAACAATTGTCAGCGTAGTCTCTAAACCGAGATGAGAATGTTTATAGAAATGCACAAAATTCACCTATGTTATTTTACAACGTGCGGCGCGTGCGATACGGTGTGGTGTAATATTTTTCTATATTTCACTATACTATACCACGATCATTATTAATATATTTCCTCATTTTTCTCCACCACTTTTTACATTTTCTCTCTTCATCTACCATATAAACTACACTTTCCACAAATTGTACCATATCATTCCACACTTTTCACAATTTCATCATAACCTATCATTTTCACATTGTACCAACCACACAAAAAAATAAAGTCTAATATGTTGTGGAGGACTTTCCTCAACCACATATAATTTGGACAATGCTAATTTAATAACCGAAGAATTAGTGATAAATTAATGAATTTGTGAATATTAATAAATTTTACAATAATATTTATAAATTATGATAAATATTGATAAATTTATTTAAAGATTTTAATTCACTAGCAGATCTAGGTAGACTCTAAATAACGTCAGATAAGGCTTGACAAGTACCGGCCACTTCACTATATATATTTCATCCATAAAACAAATAAAAAGGTGGCGGCTCAACAAGGATTACAACTCGTCAGTCGTCACTAGTGTATATAAGAGGAGGTCAACAATCAAAATGTACACTCATACCTAATAGACTATGTCGCTATTAAAAATACGTGTATTACCAATCAATTTTTTCTAACCAATTTAAAATGGTTAAAAAAATTAACCATATTAATAACCATTTCATATTCCAACTATTTTTCAAAATTTTTAGTGGAAAAATGGTTGGAAATTCCAACCAATTTTGCTAAAATTGATTGGGAATTCAAAAAATTACTCGGAAGTACCCTAACTTTTGGTGAAATATTTTTCAGATATCCCAACTTTTTAAAACTCATTTTGGGTACCCTTAGTTTTGGGTTAGTAATTATTAGATGTTTTTCCGATCATCAATTTAATTAAGTGACCGAAATACCCTTGTTCTTCCATTTTTTTAAAAATACCTTTGAAGAAGAAAAATAAGGGTATTTTGGTCACATAATAAAATTGATGGCCGGAAAAACACCAGATAATTACTAACCCAAAAATTAAGGGTAGCTCAAAATGAGTTTTGGAAATTTGGAGTAACGAAAAATAATTTCCCGAAATATTAGGGTACCTCCAAGTAATTTTTTGAAATTTTTCCTATCATCCTTTTTCCTTCTATTTGAAATTGGTTGGAAAAAACCATCTCCAAAACACCCCTTAATCATGTCATTCGAGCTTATGAAAACAGCAAAGGAAGTGGACCATTGATGCACACCCGGAGACACAGCCAAATGCAGAATCATCAATGAACAAACATATAATTAGGTGATTAATCTGATTGTTACATGCGCTAGAAACCACTAATTAGGCTTAATTAATTAATGAATTCTCAGAGCGATTCAGTATGCATGGGTCATGTCCACATTATGGTCCAAACACTATCCATAATCCATCAAGGGTAAGCACTGTGTTGAAGAACCATCAATGCCATGGAATTGCATATGTACTAGATTCTCATATTTGTGTCATCATGAGATAAGTCTCATAGGGAGGGGGGGAACAGCATATGAAGAAGACGATAAATTTTGGATTAAAATAAAAAATAAAATTTACGGAGTATCCATTTTTTATATTCAGAAATTAGCCTTAACTAATTTAACAAAACACAAGAAGGAACAACATATGAAGAAGACAAGAACTTTTGGATTTGTCATTGACCTTTTCGACAAAAAGCTAGTTGTCAGATGCCAACCACTACAATTTTCATACTAGAGCCTCTAAATTTTTGTGGATATGGCCCCACTCTTGAGTTTCTTAGGCAATATTTTTCTTTTCTTTTTTCGTTGGTAAGTGCACCGAAAGGTAAGGTATAAAATAAGTAAAGATAGATAAGTAGAAACTAGCAGAAAATAGCGCAAATAAGTAAAATAAGTCACATACGTTAAATTACTTAAATATATGAACTTTTAATATATATTTTATAATTTTCAATAAGTTGTTGTAAGGAAAATGACATCAATTACATCAATTATAAATACATGAATTTTTAAATATATATCATATAAGCTAGGCAAAGTAGTTTAAAAGTAGATAACGTATGTAAGATAAATAAAAATAGATAATGTAAATGAAGATAGATAAGATAAGTAAAATTTTACTTTTAACGTCTATGTGGCACGCATTAATTATTTTACGAACTAATTAAATTTTTACCCCTTGACATTTTGAGAAAATAGGATTTTACCCTCCAGATTTTAGAAATTAGGTTTACCCTACCTCAAGTTTAAAGTTATAACTATTTTACCCCTTTTCTGATGAAAGACAAAACTACCCCTGTAGAAGGGTGTAAAAAGTCTGAGATGACCCTAAATAAAAGTAAGAAAAGACATATTTACTCCTCCCGAAGAGAATAACAAAGTGTCGCCTCTCCTTTCATCGTAGTTAAGGTTCTCCTGCTCGAAACATTGGATGAATCAAAGAATGAAAACTCAGATATTGAACGAAGATGAGGAAGGGTGGGATGGGTTTAATTTGTCGCGTATGCAAATGGATTTTTAAATGGAGGACATTTGGTCAGTTTACATTAATGTAATCACTAACTTTATCTGAAAATGATGTATTTAATCTTTAATACAAAGGTAAGGTGAGAATTTATTTCTTAGTTTAAAGTTGAGGTAGGGTAAACCTAGTTTTCGAAACCTGGGGGGTAAAATCTTATTTTCTCAAAACTTAAAGGGATAAAAACCTAATTAGTTCATTATTTTACGGTCTTCAATGTCTATCTTTGATTGAATTTAACATATAATATGTTTTCGAAAAATTACAATATTATGTTCTTATGATAATATTTTTAATTACAAATCTAATGATGATACTTTTATATAATAATATATTATATTATAGGGAAATTACAAATGGTAGGCGCCAACTATTGCCTATTCCAAGTGGTGAACACCCTTTTTTTTATAGAAATTAATGATTAAAATTTTAAAAATTTATATGAGGTATAAATTTAGGCGACAAATAAAATAGAAAATAGCGAGTATTTTATAGGGGATTGTTTTTTAAAAAAAATTCTAAGTAGCTTTTCACATGATTAAAGAAACATTAAAGATAACTGAACATCTTGAAGAAGGCAGCAACAATATCTGGCATGGATCTAATGATATTCACATTAAAATGAAATCTGAGTCAAGTAACCAACAAATGGAGACTAATATTTTTTTTAAATTTTTAAATGATATTCACATTAAAATGAAATTTGAGTCAAGTAACCAACAAATGGAGACTAATTTTTTTTTAATTTTAAATTTCGTAAATTTAATTTGTTTATTGGGTTGTATTTTAGGGGTACCACCACTATCAAACTAGATAAGATAAGCATCATTCATTAACCTCATAATTTCTATTTATTGAGCAATAATTTCCAGTTAATGACAGCTTGAATCTTAGTAAAAAGGTTGAATGATGAAAGTGCTGGACACTTGACTACCACTTATTTGATATAAACGAAGGTTACTATAGATTACACATGTGAGAATAATTATTAAGTCAGGTACACAAAGCACGGTGCTTTTCAATTTGTCACTTATGAATTTGGAATTGTTGCGCGTGAGTTCCCTAATCTGTTTTTTGGATTGGATAAAATAAAGTTTGAATAAATTAGATTTTGTATTTTTTTGGAGAATTATATTTTTAGAGAGGAAAAATGTTTGGGAAATTGTGTAAGGTTTTGATTAAATTGGATTGGATTGGAAAGAGTTACCAATCAACAGGACCTACCTAACGATGATGACAACTATCAAGGCCGTGAAATTTGCTGCATAGGTTGGAGGTGTTGGGGGTTTTTTGAATATCTGAATTTCAACAAATTAAGAAGAAAGCATTCAACGGAAACCTGGGGCCATAAATTTGGGCTAATATGAGCTAAAGTTTCAAGTAAAAATCCAGCACTTGATTAACAAAAACGAAAACACTTCAAACAGGAAGTACTTACATGTATGAACACCCACACTGACTGCAGAAAACCCATCGCTTAATTTGTAGGAAGAAATTGCCAAGGGAGAGTAGTGGTGTGGCTAAGGTGTACTGCCATGCATGTGAATGAAGCGGTAGGAAATGATAGGCAATCATATTGTTGGGAGCCAATCATTGACGGTAAAATTGGGGTATGTGCTTGAATAATTTGTGGTGGAAGCAAAAATATTTTCTGAAAATAATATAATATTTGTTTTTTAATCCTACATCAGGCCAACTTGTTAAATTAATTGGTGATTTTCTCTAAAACAAACACCTTTTGACCGGACCAAATTTACCTGATCTAAAATAATTGAACAGAAGAGAAGGAAATCGAGATGATATCGATAGACATGAATTTACATTGCCATGTTTCAGACGGCTGTTTGGTAGGTGGTTTCTGCATCACTCCAAAGTATGGTGGATAATCAGATGATGACAGCCGTCAAGGGTAGAATAGCAAAGGGAACTTAACAGAATAGGGCGGAACTTACAAGTGTCAAACCAATAAAACATATCTATACCTCCTGTGTTGTTGAACCACGATTAGTTGTCTCAAAATTGAGCTTAGCTGGACTTGGACTTGACTATGTTGCTTGAGAAGCTGCATTCATAATCACAGGTAGGCAACTTCAAATACAATATCAAACTGACAAGATTAATAATTATGATACTAGGAACAGGAGGTACTTACATTAGATGTTCAGAGTGATGAGATCCAAGTGCAGAAATTCCGTCATGTTTTGGACATTATTGGCCATTGAATGGGAACGTACTGATGAGGAGAATGGACAAACCGAAACATGGCTAGAGTTTGGTCAAGGGTGGAAAAGTGGGAGAGAGATTGATGTCAAAATATGAAATAGGATCAATACGAGATAATAATACACTGGATTTTGACTTTGGCAATAATACATTGTATTTTAAGAGGCGTTGGACAATAATACATCCAGAAAGATTTTGACGGTAACAGACTCGGTGGCGATCCTACGTGGCAGACCGTCTATGTAGGATCGTCGCCGAGTCAACCACCGCCGGAATTGTTCACGGCACATTTTTGTCCAATACCCCCAAAGTACGGTGTATAATCGGCCAAAGTTAAAGTTATTATCCAATGACCCAAAAGATCAATATATTAGCGTCCAAAAAACCCTATAAAAAAAATATTGGACGAAATGATTGCTCTGAGTGAGGCCCTGTTCTTTTCTGCGGTTGACAAACTGTGGTGCCACAGCCTACCGCAGTTTGCCACAACCCACCACAAAATACCATTCTACCACAATTCAGCACGACCTACCACAAATTACTTTTTCAAATTTATTATATATCTTTAATATAAATTTTCAATCAATACTACTTACTTTTTCCAATACAATACTATTTCAACTATCTTTTAATCATTCAAAAACAATACAATATTTCAACTCACTTTTTTCAATTATTTTTTCACAATTACCAATACAATATATATACAAAAACTCACCACAACATATCAATAACTCACCACAATTTTACCACACTCTACCATATCATACCGCAGAATATGCCACGTAAGAACAGGGTCGAACTATACAATGCATCGCTTTGCGGTTGTTGGCCCCTTGTTTGTAACAGTTTGGCAATTGGTACTCATTTTTGTACTACTCCAACATTTCATTAAATAATGATCGAATCAAGACAACCATCAAGGGTCTAGAGTAAATCATACAGAGGTGTACTTGAATCCAGTCTAGCATCATCGTTGGATCGTAGTTATGTAAACAAACCTAAACAAAGCATAGTTAGGTCTCTTTACAGTCTAATAAGGCAATAGAAACATTGATTGATTAAGGGTTTATTTTAGAGACTAATATTATATACAAAATATAAATATGAAAATATTCAAACTTTTATCGTTAAAAATATATTTTTTATTCGTCACCCTCAGGGCAATGTATAGCAAAACCGAAAAACGACAATTAACATAAAATGAAGAAAACAATGAGAATAAATTGGATAAATAAAGAATTAATGTGTCAATATAATTATAAAGTGACATATAATATAGGAAAAAGAAATCAATTAAAACTACGTACAAATAAAAACAACGATGGACAAATGAGTGGATTATTTCGAGTTAATTGAATTCAATATGCAAGATGAATTCAAAATTTGACTCGGTGATAGGCAGGTAAGAAAAAATCTTATCGCAAGTTCTCTAGAAAAGGAGTTTTGCGGTGGGGATTTCTGGTACTTTTGATTATTCTCCTCGGGTTGTTTGGTTGTCTTGCTCTCTTAGCTCTGGGTTTGCCTTCGATCGTCGTTTCCTTCCGCTCGGTTATGGCTCTTAGTGGTGGCGTGGTGGTTTGTCTAACTACCGTCGCCAAGTGTTGTCATTTTGTTGGGCTCCGTCGGGCACCGAAGCTGGTCTTTGGCATCGATGGAGATTTTGTGACTTTGTTGAAAATATTTGTCCTTGTAGGCTCCTATTGTTAGGGCTTTACACTGCAGGCTTTCCAGAGTTGACCGCAACTGGGCCCATAGTTGGTTTTCGGTTGGATTGGAATTGTGCTTTCGTCACTCTCTACCCTTCATTAAATGCTCTGTTGAAGTGTGCTCGTGGATATCTTCTCGAATGGATCCGGTTCACCTTAGTCGTTGCTTTCTTTTGCTCATTACCACGTGGCTTTTCTCCTATCTATCGGCCTGCAAATTCAGCATATTATTTCTACTTACCGTCTCATCATTCTTAGGGTGTAGAGTGTAGGCTTAGATGGCCACCTACCTTCCTAATCAAGATTACTCTATGGTGGGATGTCAAAGACTAGATATTCCTCCTTTTCGCATTGCTTATCACCATTCCTCCCCTGTACGTTGTTCTTTGTGCTCTTGTTATGAGAATTCCTTTTCTCTGCCTTTGTATCATCGGTGTGTGTCCAAATAGACATTTTAGCTCCTGTTATCAACATTCCTCGTCTTCCTCACTAAAAGAATTGTGTTGAGCTCGTGCACGGGTTCGCTTACATGAACCACCTCCTATTAACATTGATCGATGGGATCACACGTTTTTTGAGTATGTAACTGATGATCGAGATTTGGATGGGGATATGGTGCAACGATTGGTAACTCAAAACTGGATGACTGAAGTGCGTGTTGAGGTGCATCGCTTTGATGAGCGCATGCTGTCATTTTGGTTCAAGATGGATAAGGATTTTGAAGACACGTGGAAGCAAAGTTTGGTAAACTTTGATGTATCTTTAGTGGCCCTGGTTCCGGGGCATGCAGACGTGTAGACGCTGAATTTTGTCATTCAATTCAGCTTTTGTAAATATTGTAATTTATTTTCAGTTTCTTTTATAAAAATGTCAAGAATTTTAAAATGCGAAAATGATGAAGAAATGAAGGAAAACTTTAAATAAAGCCATCACAAAAAAGCCGAACCCAAATAGCAAAAAAAAAAGTGAAGCCTGGCACGCGACCCGAGGCACGACTACAACCCGGATATGGACATAACCCACTAGCATACTAGCAGGCATGCAATCAGGTTATGCCCGACCTGGGTCACCTTGGGAAGCGTGCAACCAGGCTTCTCCCAGGCCTAGCATACCTGCAGGCATGCGGGCAGGTTATGCCCGGGGTCACCTCGGGAAATGTGCCCACCTTGGAAGCGTGCAGCTGGGCTTCTCCCAGGCCCAACATAACTGTAGGTGTGCGGGCGGGTTATGCCTGAGAAGCGTGCAATTGGGCTTCTCCTAGGCCCATCATACTTGCAGGCATAAGAGCGGGTTATGCCCGACCCGGGTCACCTTGGGAAGCGTGCAGTCGGGCTTCTCCTAAGCCCATCATACCTGCAGGTATTCAGATGAGTTATGCCGGACCCGGGTTAGCTCGAGAAGCACGTAGACCTAGTGAAACGCACAGCTGAGCGCCTCCAAAGCGCAACATGCCTGTTGATATTGTTGCTGTTGTCCTCTCATTTTTATCCTAATTTCCACCTTGATTTCATCTATAAATACCCATACCATTCCATTTCACCCTTTGCACCGAAATCACCCTAGCGTATTGACACTAGGTGATTTTTCTCTTCTCCCTCCTTCATTTTATTCACTTGGCATTTTAATTTCTCCATCTCTTCTTCCCACTCTTACGTTATTGTATTGAACATGATTAAATAATAAACTTGGCCAAATTAACGTTGGATGCTTGTAAATGTAAGTTGTACATATTCTTTATTTTGTTCATTATTTATTTATTTATTTCTCACATTTAATAATGCATTTGTATGTAATTAAATAATAAATTACACTAATTAATTCTCCACCTCTACTCTTTTTCTTTAATTAACCGGTTTAGTAGAGTCCGTTCGTTGAATAGGCAAATTCGGGAATTTTTATTCTAACCTTATCCTCGGATTCAAATCTCATGGTTCGAGGTTTGTGGAATCATTAATTTTGAGTGTATTAATTCTCGTATAAAATTTAATTGGCAACTCTTCGTTTATATTTATTATTTTGTTTCTTTTGGCTTGTTTTTGAATTTTATTTCGATTTTAGATATTCATGTTCAAATAGAAAATTAAAAACTGACGAAATAAAACCAAAATAAATAAAACCAAAATGTGTGAATAGAGGCACCTTAGGTATTGTATTGAGCATGATTAAATAATAAACTCGGTTAAATTAACGTTGGATGCTTGTAAATGTAAGTTGCACATATTCTTTATTTTGTTCATTATTTATTTATTTATTTCTTGCATTTAATAATGCATTTGTATGTAATTAAATAATATAAATTACACTAATTAATTCTCCACCTCAACTCTTTTTCTTTAATTAACCGGTTTAGTAGAGTCCGTTAGTTGAACAGGCGAATTAAGAAACTTTTATTCTCAAATTCGTAACCTTATCTCGGGATCCAAATCTCATGGTTCGTGGTTTGTGGAGTCATTAATTTTGAGTTTATTAATTGTAGTATAAAATTTAATTGGCAACTCTTTGTTTAATTTTATTATTTTGTTTCTTTTGGTTTTTTTTTAAATTTTATTTCGATTTTAGATATTCATGTTCAAATAGAAAATTAAAAATTGATGAAATAAAACCAAAATAAATAAAATCAAAATGTGCGAATAGAGGCACCTTAGGAATCGTTTCCGAGCCTTTGACCAACAGAATACCTGCAGGTATTCGGTTTGGTCTATTGGCTTGGGTCTGATCCCCAACCTTAGGAATCATTCCCGAGCCTCTGACCAACAGAATGCCTCCAGGTTTTCTGCTCAGTCAATTGGCTTGGGGCTGATCCATGTCCTCGGGAGTCGTTCCCGAGCCTCAGACCAACAGAAGGCCACCAGGTGTTTTGCTAACTTTGTTGGCTCAGGTCTAATCTCGAGCCCCTCACCGGTAGTATACCTCCAAGTATGTGACCTAGTAAGTGGGTTTGGTTTGGATCCCAAGACACTTTGGTTTGCGTATTTTCTTTTCCTTTTTCTCATTTTTATTTTTTGACTGAATATAGTTTCTTCATTTCTAATAAAATTCAAAAATTGTCATTTGAGCATCATAACAGAGGAAAATTAATTAACAAAAAATTCATTTAAATCCCCCCAAAGAAAGACACCCCTTTCGACTCGACTAATCACGTAGGACATTTGGGGATTTTCCCGGGTCCCACAAGACGCTATTCCGAGAGCTGAAGATTTTGATTATATTAACTTATGGACTCAGCTAGATGGTGTGTCGTTACGCCATCGTTGGGATGGAGATATAATGAAGATTGTTGATCTTCTTGGGACAGTCATCGGCAAAGGGTATTATGGGTCAGGTCGTCTCCATGGCTTGATTGTTCACTTCTTATTCGTCTCAACCAACACCAACCTTTGCTTCCTGGTGTCTATATCCAGGATGAACAAGATAGAATTTTTTGGGTTTCCTTTCGGTATGAGAATGTGATTATCTTTTGCTTCAAGTGTGGTTGCCTTGGTCACTATACGATTCATTGTCGAAAACCACAGGCCAAGGCTTGGGAAGCTATTATGGCGCGCGTTGATGAGCCACGTCAAGCTGGGTACCCAATCATGTATGGGAATGAACCTTGTTATAGTCATAATATTCATGCCTTTCCTCCGAAGTTTGGGTTTTCGAAGACCAAATTGAACACAGGTGAGAGCGTTAAGCCCTCTAATTCGGACCCTAATATCACTCTTCTGGGCTTATTGGATGTTGCCAGTATCCCCATTCCTCAAGGTACAGGTTTGGTGGTTCATTTATTGGGTCGTCGGCGTAATGTTCCACCTCCTGATTAACTTGGCCTAGTCGTCGACGACCTCGAAGGGATTTAGATGAGGATGATGACTCATCGGGTGACGATCTAGATAATGACACCCGACCACCTTCTGCACAACGTGCTAGCCTTAGTCATGGCTCTAGGATGCTTGTTCAGAGCGACAGAGGGTTTTTCATGCAAATTGGCGAGCACCTACAAGCTATCTCTGCTCCGGCGAAGGATCTTGTTGAGGAAGTTATGTTACAGGCTCTAGTGGCGCTAAACATGTGCTCTGTTTCCATGTATGATTCTATAACTGGTGCACGTGGTTTTGAAAACAAGCCTAATGGGCCTTAGGAGGGATGCATTTTCTCATCATGGGCTTCTTGTGTTTGTGGCTGCGAAATTGGGCTCCTCTGCGAATCCGAATATTGCTAGATATGACTATCTAATTTTGGGCCAAGTGTTCTTGTTTTAAACTCTTCTGGGGATATTCTTTGGTATTGGTCTCCTTAACCGCTTGATCAAAATACTGGTTTTACTGAGATATCATCTTAGGTTGTGTTGTAAATGATGCCCTTTTTACACATCCTGGAGATAAGGCTGACAATTGGACTAGGTCTACGCTACCTATAGATTGGGTTCCAGATCAACAGTTTCTAGAGGATTACTGGAAGGTAGTGATTTTTCCTCGATCAACCCTACTTCCCCAATTTTTATGGGGTTTTCGATTGACTATCCATCTTCCAGTGAATTTGATGGTAATACCGTATAGTTGGATTCGTCTTCTCCGCCTTCTTGGCCACCAAAAGTTACCATTGTTAAAGACTTCTTTGATGATGTCCTCTTTCTTATCATCTTTTCTATCACTATCTTCGCACTTGGAGAGGAGGTTCCTAAAGGCATCAAGGAAGATTCTTCAAGCACTTAAAGGCTAGGGAAGACTTTCTCCAACAAGGTCACAATGTAAGCTTTAAAGTGCTCTTTCTTTCTTGTAAATAATTGTGTATTTGTATTCTTTACCTTGTATATTTCATTCTTGTTGCATGATTCAATGAAATAATTCTATAAAGTATTCATCCATTTCCCTTTCAAACTTTATCAAAAGCACATCTTTAAACTTTTAGTAGAGTCTTTCCTTTTGTGAGAGGCGGACTCTTAAAGTTTACTTTTCAAATTCGTAGCCTTACCCCCGAATCCATTCTTGGGTTTCGCAGGCGGAGTCTTTCTTTATTTCATCTTTAGTTTTTCTTGACTTTTCTCTTTAAAAAGTCGAACGGCGACTCCCATTTCGAACCAAAACACATCGAGGATTGCATAAACTATGGTTAACATGGTTTTACAATGTATCGATGCAACTTTAGGGTTTCTTTCTTATCTTTCTAAATAATGTTTGCATAAATCGCTTTCTTCCAAGCCTAACATTTAAATGAGCAAATTGGATTAAATTTAGAAGAGTTCGGGATAAGTGGATGTTCACTCTTAAAGGTGTAATTCAATGACTCATAAAATGCATAAGTAAAGGGAAAGTGATTTTACAAATTATTATTCATGAAATGTACGATTGATTTCCTTAAAAAGTTTTCAAAGGTTAAACCCCAGCACAAATCACCGAATCACACCCCAATCCAACGTGGATGTTCGGAAGCCCAAACGGCGAGGAAAAATGTCCACAGTTAGCTCTTTTTGAAACGAAAACTAATTTTGATGCGATTCGGTCTAGTTTGTGTAAAATAGGGCTTGTTAATTTAACGGGGGTAGATGCATTAGGAAGGTCACGGGGGATAGTTCTTGGTTGGCGTTATAATTTTCCGGTATAGCCGGTTGTTGTAAATTGGGATTGTGTAATTCTTAAGGTTAATACAAGGATGAATGTATGTTGTTATGTCTTCTTTGTGTATGGGGCGCCTGACTTCCAATCTCGTGCTCGGGTCTAGAATGAACTAGGTCTAGAGATTGTTAAATTACATGCACTTTTTGTTATCTTGGGCGACTTCAATTAGGTAGCTTCTCTTGATCAAAAGTTAGGGAGATCTCATATAATTTGAGGACAGTCAGATTATTGGGAATGGTTGGACAAAGAACAATTGCAGGAACTTTCTTTTCAAGGAGTACCATTTACAAAGACTAACAAGAGAAAGGGTGATAAGCCGATTTGGGAAAGACTGGATAGGGCTTATCCTTCTCCAAAGTGGCTTGAGTTTTATCCGCATAGCTTTCTTGTAAATCACCCTATCTCTTTGTCTGACCATTCTTTGGTGGTGCTATAGTCAGCAACAACAGAAGACAACACGACCTTTTCTTCAGGTAGCATCATGGGTGACATAGATAGAGGAGTTTAAAATGCAAGTCCATAATGTCTTCTCGGTTTCAAAGCGTGGTGGCCATATATTCACATTGGTTAAGCGTTTATTGGTAATTCAATTCGTAAGATGGGCTAGACTCTTTGCTTATAATTAAAGAATCATCTATTCCACTCTATCATTGCGTCATTACATGAAATTGAGGAACTGCAAGTGACGCTCTCATCTTGTAAGATTGATGAATCAGCTTCTACTTTTATGGTGTGCAAAATATAGGATGTTCATCATGGCATGCACCTACTTTAGGAGTTCTGGCGAGAACGTAGCCGGGTAAATTTACTTCTTCATGGGGACCAATGCACTAAATTTTATTCTGCGCATTAAGTAACGTCAAACATACATTCCAGGAATCAAGCTATCAACAACGGAATGATCTTTTAAGTTCGAGGATGTGAGACATGCAACAGTTTCATATTTCTTTGACATGTTTAATCCAAAAGCAATTTTTCCATCTTCACGACGACGATGCTTGGAGGAATTAACCCCTATGCAGTTCAAGTGCCTATCGAGGGAACAACATCGCTTTTTGCGACAAACATTTATTGCAAATGAAGTTAGAGAGGTCGTGTTTCAGCTTCATAAAGATAAAAGCCTTGAACCTGATGGCATACCACCTGTTTTTTCATAAACCGCTAGGCTGATATTGGTGAGCTAGTGACTGATGTTGTACTTGTTGTACTAAATGAGGGCAGATTTCTGGGTGAACTGAATAATACGTCCATTGGGCTAATCTAGAAGAAAGGTGCCCCGCACAGGATTAGTGATTGTCGCCCGATAAGTTTATGTAATGTTCTATATAGAATTATCAGCAAGTGTATTGTTAATCGGTTGAGACCTATCCCGCAGACACTTATTTCAAATCATCAGGTTGCATTCTTAAGAAGACGCCTCAGCCAGGACCATTGTTTCTTGGTTCATGAATTATTACACTTTATGAAATAGAAGAGACAAGATATGTAGTATGCTGCACTTAAAGTAGATATAAGCAAGGAATATGATCAGGTTCAATGGGATTTCTTGGAAGTGGTTTTGCACCAGTACTAGTTCCCTTCATCGTGGATTCAGCTGATAATGAAATGTGTCACCACTGTTAGTTACACAATTATTATTATAAATGGTGAATCGAAAGAATGGATTACTCATGTGTCCGACTTAAGTTAAGGTGATGCGGTGTCTCCCTATTTATTCACTCTAACTATGGATGTTTTTATCTCAAATACTAGTTGCATTTCCCCATGCAAGGCACGGGCGTGGATCATTATTTATATTTTATCTGTTTTTAATTATTTATTTATTTGATTATTTATTGTATTTATATTTTTAATACTCTTTCTGTTATTCAATATATGTCACTTTAATTGATTTTTTATTTTTGATGGTATTTGTCACTTTACAATTTCAATATAATATTAATGTCAATTTTTAAATTTACCTCTTACTTTTATTATTATCGATACAACTATATAATCAAAATAGAAATTTATCTATTACTTTTATTATTTCCAATATTATTATCATTCTCAATACCATTTTTTTAAAATCTTTTCAAAACTCAAATGTGACAATTATTGAGAAAAGGAGGAAGTAATAATTTTACTACTTTTAATTTTAATTATTGATTTTGGAACCAATAATTTAATAATATTGAGGGTAGTTTGATAATCTTATTATATTTCTACTTAAGATTTTGTGTTGCATTAGTTTCTCCAGTTCTATCCAAATCGACAAATAAAAAGGGGCTGAAGGAAGTACTCTATTCATTCAAAATAAATGTTGTCTAATAATTTGTATCGATTGACATTTTAAAAATTTGACCATTTTTACAAGGAAAAACTACCACAATATTATTATTTATACTTCTGTCTAATTCTACCATTTTTACATAAACCTTTTTAACTTTTTAACTTCTAAAACAACACATAATCTATTTCTACCTAAATCAGTCGAATATAATATTCAAGTCTACCCAATTTTACCTATCTAATTTGTATATAACCATTGAAGAAGAGAACCTAATTTTTAGCATATACAATAATTCATCATATAAATAAAAAAAGTATAGTGCTTTTATTTTTTATTATCGGATAAATTATCAATTAAAAGACACCTTACCACAAAAATCAATATAATGATACTTAAGTACGGAGTATTATGAAATAAAAACAATAGGTGGAATTTATTTGTTTATTTATTTATTTTGCAACATAGAGGTGGAATTTATTTAGTGTAAGAATAGTTTGGCATTATCAATTTTATGGAGAAGTAAATAATGGAAGAGTGAGAAATGGGGAGTGAATGAGTGAAGCAAGTCTCGTTGAAGCACTGGTGGAGATGGATGGAGAGAGAGAGAGAGAAAGAGAGAGAGAGAGAGGAACTGTCTTTATTACTCTGTTATTGCTGCTACTAGCCTGCTCTCTCTCTCTCTCTCTCTCTCTCTCTCTCTCTCTCTTAATTTCATCACTTGTTTCTCTTTTCTCTCTCTAAAATCCATTTGAGTTCCTCGGTCTTCTCCTCCAATTCCAATTCCAATTTCAAACCCAAACCCACCCAAAAATTCATAATATCAAAGATAAACACCATGGCCACCACTAGGGGTGGAAGAAAATCTGGAACCGGCACACCGAACCGGAAACTGGATAAAAAAGCAGGAACAGGTAACACAGGCTGGTTTAAAAATCACGACCGCCGAAAAAAGGATCTTAAACGCGGTTCGGTTTGGGATATTCACACCTTTAACAGAGACCGCATCAGTTAATATAATTAAATATATATATATATATAAATTTTGGTTTTAAAAAAAATTCTAACCAAAAATTAATACAAAAATAGTATAAATTAACTAGTTAAAATAAAAAGAATATTAGGTGTTAATGTGTTATTTGGTTGGGCTTTTTTTTTATTAAATAGAGATTTTTTTTTAAATAGAGATTTTTTGATGTTTGATAGAAATTTATGCGGTTCGATTCATTGAAAGCCATGATTAAGCAGTGCACCGATTTTTAAAACCGGGTGATTCGGTTCCGGTTCCGGTTATGGTTTTCGCGCACCGTTTCATCCGGTGCATCGCTTCGGCGCACCGAAACCGCACCGTTTCCACCCCTAGCCACCACCTCCATCTTTTTTACCTTCCATTTTCTTCAGTACTCAAAACTTCAAGGAGAGCTGGAGAGGAATACCTTGATGTGGCCCCAAGTTTCTGGCCCTTGTTTCTGTTTTTCAATTTTATTGAATCATTGGGATGATTTGATATGGATGATGTTTTTCTCATATGAATTTGTGTGATTCTGATATGAGTACTCAAATTGATTTGCAATTGGAATCAATACATGTTGGGACAGGGGAGGTGCAGTGAACGAATACAAAAGTAAAAAGAAAATAAATAAAAATTTTAAGAAAACGGAAAGAAACTCAGCTAAGCAGTTCACAAAGGCCCACAACCCAATAAACAAAACTGGGCCTATTTTTAAAAGCCCAAACCAAGCAGAAAAACAAAAATTTGCACCATCACAAAAATGCACCATCACAGCTGTTCAACCTTTTTATTCTTTAGTATGACTACAAAATGCACTATCTAGAGGAGACATTGCTGGAATTAAAGCATCTCGGAGTGTCCCAAAAATTATTTCTTTTTTTTTTTCAGATGATTCTCTATTTTTTACCAATATGGATGCAGAAATACACTGCCCTTAGTTTCGCTCGATTTAACTGTGTCAGGCCAAATGGTAAATGTTGAAAAGTCAATGGTTATGTTCTTGGCTGGTGTCTCAGAGAATGATAAGTGTGAATCTAAAGTTCAATTCGGATACCCAGAATGCTCTTTTTTTTTTTTGAAATACTGTAGACACCAAAAAAAAAAATACTTAAGAAAGTCCTCAAGGATTTCAGACATGTTGGACTCCACGAGGATTTGGGGTGATATGAATCCCTCATGGATTTTCATCAAAAGAGTCCTTGGGTCAAAAGGGTCCTCGAAAGTTTGTTGGTCAAGGGGGTCTTTGGGGATGCAGACTGTCGGTCAAGTCAAAGTCAAAGTCAACTCTTGGTCAAAGTCAACTCCTAGTCAGGTCAACTCTGGGTCAAAGTCAACTTTGTCAATGTCAACCAAAAAATTCCTCGCGAATTTTCAGAAAATGGGCAAAATTCCTCGCGAATTTCCCAGGAAATCGTCGCGGATTTTTCTGGAAATTCCTCGCGGATCCCAATTCTGGCCCAAAAAAATGATCCTGGCGGGTTTATGTAGGACAGCCCAGGGAGATCCTGGCAGATCTTTGCAGGCTAGTCCAGGCAAATCCTGGCGGATCCTTTGATTTGGCCCAGGAAATTCCTCGCGGATTTTACCCAAGACTGACAGTTTCTTCAGTCAAAACCTCGCGGATTTTTAAGGAAATGGGAGGAAAATCCTCGCGGATTTTTCAGGAAATGGGGAAAATATTTGCGAATTCAATTTTTGCCCCAAAACATAGACTCTCACGGATCCTAATTTTCCAGCCCAGAACTGGATCCTCGCGGATCCCATTTCCCAGCACGGGAAAATTACTCGCGGATCCATTCTTCAAACCCAGGCAACTCCTCGCGGATTTGTTATCTTTGGCCCAAAAATAGAAATTCCTGGCGGATCGAATGGCTGGGAGGGAAAATTCTCGCGGTTTTGTTGTTCAAATGGAGCAGTTTCTTCAGTCAAGAAATTGGCCAAACCCACTCTTCCCATTAACGGGAATCCTCGCGGATCCCATGCTAAGTGGAGAGGGGGTGCTGCTTTAGATAACTGCCGAAGATGCTGATTATAAAAGGAAATCCTCGCGGATTTTGGAGAGGTTGGAAAAAGTTTTAGGTAGGTGCACTTTTGAAATTATCACCACAAAAGTGAATCTACAAACACATTTTGTTTTTCTTGGAGGAATCCTCGCGGATTTTGGAGGAGCGCCACTGAAAGGATTTGTGTGATACATCAAGAAATTTGAGTTTGATCAAGGAAATCCTCGCGGATTTTGGAGGAACGACACTGAAAGGATTTGTGTGATATATCGAGAAATTTGAGTTTGATCGAGGAAATCCTCGCGGATCCGCCAGGATTTGGGTATACTTTTTCCCTTCTGTTTTGTTAGGTTTCTCTGATTTGTAATCATGTAGCGTTCTTGCTCGCCCGCTGTAATTTTTTTTCCCTCTTTTTTTAGGTGTTTGTTTAATTCGTGACTTTTCGTATGCATTAATTTTAAAATTTGGTGACAACTTAGTTTTCTCGTTTTTTCTAAACTAAACCCGACGGAGTAAAGGCCGTTTTACGGGCGGTGTAGGAGCAACCCTCCTATACTTGTACCTTTACCCCCGAGCCCATTTTTTTTGGTTCATAGTACATGGAGTTTTCCATTTTTGTTTTGTCAATTTTTCACAAATTGATTGGCGACTCCGTTTTTATTGTTATTTCACGCATTTTAAAATATTTTAGTTTTACCTGAATTAATTTCGCGACTTTCTCTTTTTTTTTAGTGGGGTGAGAAGATGACTTACGAAGCCAGTTCGGGTATGTATACCGTCCAGAAATCCTCGCGGATTTCTGTACGATGGACTCGCTCGAAGTACTTCATAAGTCTCTTGATGGGCTGTCTTGGGTCAGAGCGGGGCTTAACCCAGTTACACTGCCATGAGATCCTCGCGGATCTTATGGCAGTGAACTTGATTTAAGCCCTGTTCGGACCGACCCAGGACAGTTCACAGCCTAAAGTGGAGGCCCCGGGTTCATTCGGATCAGAAATCCTCGCGGATTCTGTTTAGGAAGCTTGGGCCAACTTTGAGCCGGAACAGTCTGCTAAGTCATCAAAAAAGGAGAAGTGTCGGGACTTTAACTTGGTAAAATTAAATATTTTTTAACTACGTGAAATAGTGAAATCGGCAAAAATAATAATTTGTGCATAAAATAATTAAACATGCACCCTAGGAAAAATAAGCAACCCTACGTCGTCTCGACACTCCGTGGGGGACCGTGCCCTCCGGGCCGCGGGCCCTACAAATACTTAGGTGTTTCGCCAATGATACTCAAAAATAAAACAAGCTAGTTTGGTTTTTTATTAATACAGTAACAAAGCGATTACGAGGATGGAAAGCTTCGCTGTTATCATTGGGCGACTGGTTTTTTTCAATTAATGTAGTACTCTATGCCCTTCATCAACATATCTTTGCTTTGTATCAAATACTGCAATCAGTTGTGAAGAAGTTAAATTCTTTAATTATTGATTTTTTTGGTGGAACTCCTATGGAAAAAAAAAATCAGTAAACTGTACCAGGCAGAAATTGTTGTTTCAACCAAAAGGATTGGAGGATCAGGTATCAGGGAGGTTGGGTGCTTTAACTAGAAATTGCTTTTACATCAATGTTGGAAAATGCTAGATAATCGCCCATCTCTGTTGGGCCACGTTTAGCAGGCCAATTATAAATTTCATTCACCTTTGCACACACCAGATTGTTATTCTGTTCCTTCTACAACATCTTTTTCCTGGCGGAGCTTGTGTCATGCAATTAATTTTGTATGGGATAAAGTTAGACGACGTATTGGAAATGTCCGCTCTATTCTTTTAGGGATTCACGATGGTTAGCGCGCGAAAAATATTTAAGTTCATGACTGACTCAGTAGTAATGCTACGTAGTAGGTGGAGGAGATGAATTGGCCCGAAAAATATTTAAGTTTATGACATGTCAGCTAATCCACACATACGCAAAGAGAATCAACTTTGAAAAGAGTAAAAATAACATAAAATCACATATGCTGAAAACGTGTTTTCACTGAGAAATTGTTGTCGTAGTTTTATAAAATCATATTTGCTTGTGTAAATTAGCTGACATGACATAACTTTAGATATTATTTAGCCAATTTATCTTCTCGGTCTGCCACGTAAGATTGCCACCAAGTCAGCCTTCATTGAAATCGTTTGGATGTATTATTGTCCAATACCCCTCAAAGTTCAGCGCATTATTGTCTAAGGTCAAAGTTTAGTGCATTATTGACTTATTATCCAATACTCCAAACGTTCAGTATATTAGCAATCAAAAACCCATAATGATTCCATATTAGTTGTCGTCTTGGGAAATTGTGTAGTCAAATTTTAAAAATTTTGACTGTAAGTTTTTCAATATATACAATGATTTGCTATATAAAATTTACTATAATTAGATTTGAAACGAAAAATACTATCCTAGAAATATAATATGAATTGTTAATAAAATATTATTTATGAAATTATCAATATATAAGAATGATATTAGAGATTGTCACAATCAATTAAGTGACAATTAATATGGAACGAAATGAGTATAAAAATACATACGAATATTCTTTTTTTTCCCTTTTTTTTTTGAGAAAGACATACAAATATTCTTATTTTGGGGTTGAGTGTAAGATGATATGAGAAGGATAACTATCTAGTTTTATCTATAAAAATTAATAATTGTCTTTATTTTGGAAAGGATTTTTGGATGCTAATATATTGAACTTTTGGGATATTGGTTTAATAACCCAGTGATAATTAGACCCTAAGGTCGTCTAATTAAGATAATTAAGTAGGTTATTAACAAAAGTCGCGCATTTCAATATACCTAACTGTGTGTTTTGCAGGACTTGAACAGTGTAACGACCACCGATTCTCCAATATAGTAATTGTGGTAGATATCTCTCAAATAGTGTTACCAATCCTTCTTATTCAAATCTTTTGTTTGACACCTTCTCATTCGGGTTTAATTTATTCAGTTTTATTAATATTCAAGACGTGAGTACTCATGAAAGTGTTATTATTGAAATTTCTTTTAGACTAGTCTCGTAGAAATTTATTTGGGAACCCAAGTTAATGGTATCGGTTTAAAGGGAACAATAATTATAAGGAATGGGGTTAGATTGTGTGATAGATTATTTGGGCCTTATAATTATAAATGATCAGGCCCATAGTCTTTTCTTTTTAGATATCAACTAGCATTTGTCCCCGTGCGATGCACGAATGTTTATTGTTTTTATTATTTTTTTCAAGTATATTTTTATTTTTTATTTAATGTTCGATTCAATGAGTGATATGAATCTTGCAAGTATATATAGGCTATAGCAGGAGCTTATAGAGCAAGTATCATTACTTTTTTTGTTTAGAAAAAGTATCATTATTTTTTTTAGGATTATTGGATGATAATACACTAAACCTTAGGGGTATTGGACAATAATGCATTGAACTTTTTTCTTGTACTCTAATATACTGAACTTTGAGAGTATTGGACAATAATGCACTCAAACCAATTCAGCTGGTGATTGACGCGGTGGCTATCCTACTTTGAGATATCGTTTTTCTATTTTTTTTTCAAAAAAATGTATTAGTTATCCTGCTTATGTATATGTTTTTACACGACAAAAGTTTTTTCTGAAAAAAATAGAAAAACGACACCTCAAAGTAGGACAACCACCGCGTCAACCACCAGCTGAATTGGTCTGAGTGCATTATTATCCAATACCCTCAAAGTTCAGTGTATTAGAGTACAAGAAAAAAGTTCAGTGCATTATTGTCCAATAATCATTTTTTTTAAAGCTTGTCCTGAAATATGGACATACGATTATTGTTATTTATCCAGCTATAATGGATGATTAATGAATAATTGGTGACTATTTTAATTTTAATTTAGAACTTTGACTATTTGCATTTGTAATTGATTTCTAATATTTCAAAGGTTTAATTATGGTTGTAATTAGCAATTGATTTCTAAAATTTACGTTTATATGTAATTGCTAATCAATTGTTATTCATCCAGAATTTGAAATGTTTTACTATTTACAATTAGAGATAAATGGGCGCTTGATTAGGGGATATCAATAGGTATTTTTTTTTATCATTGTAAGATTTTTAGTTGTCCCCTTTTTATAACGTACTACCTCCGTCCCAAAATATTTGTCCGTTGACTAAATTTTGACTGTTGATTACTCAAAAATTATAATGAGTTACAATATAAAATTACCGTCATTGTAATCTTTAAGCAAATTATCTTTCTAATGATAGTGATTTCACATTTTAATTCATTATAATTTGTGAATAATTAACTGTCAAAATTTTGTTAACGGAAAAACATTTTGGGACGGAGGTAGTACTTACCTTTCATTTAATGTAATTAATGGTGCTTTCTTTTCAATTAAAAAAATGAATAAATAATATTTCATGGACCTCCTACTTGATTGACATGTGGCAAATGTATGATTATGTTGATTTTGTTTTAATATAATAATAGATTAGTAGTAGTAAGTGCTTCATCTTTCATCTTTCTCTTCAATATTCACCTAAGCAGAACAACTCATCCTCCTCCCTCACTCACTCTCTGCTTCCTAGTTGTCGTGCCCCTCCCCCCCTGTTGCTGCCGGTAAGACGACGACCGATGCTAAGAAGAACCGGCGACGTCGCCGGACTTGGTGGCCGACGCCACCCCCCTCTGTTGCTGCCACTCTCTGTTTCTCCTTTTCTCTTCTCTTCCCAAAGGTAAACTTTAAACCCTAAGTTCTTAATTCAAATTCCTTGTGTTGAGTTGTGAAAATTGTAAATTTCTTGTTATAATTAGTCCTTTTGAGACATTAGCAAGTATGAATGTGGTATTTTAGGGTTTTTATTGATAAGTAGTGAGTAAAGATGTTGAGGTGTGATGGGAATCAAGTAAGAAATGGTGGAATTTAAGTATGGAGGTTGGGATGGACTTGAGGAAGATGTAGTGTAGTGTGCATGTCACTTTTATGATGGTTTAATTTGTTGTTCCAAATCTGAAAGTAATCCCACTACTTCACAAATCACACATGGTAACAATTAAAAATTGTTACCATAGACTGTAATTCGCTGGCTTATGTCTATAACAACGCTTTTGTAGTCGTTATAATTGCAGCTGTAGTCGTAGCCTATTGTAACAGTTTTTAGTAATTTGGAAACAAAAAAATGACTGTTATAATAGGATTCAATAATAACAATTTTTACCTATTGCAATAAAATTAATTTGTTGCACTCATCTTTTGCAACATGCCTTATTTGTTGCTATTGACTCTATTGCAACGATTTTGAAGCAAGCACAACAAATTTAGTTGTTACTATTGACTCTATTGCAATGATTTAGAATCAAGCACAAATTTTGCTTTGTATTGGATTTTTTTTCTAGCTAAGGTCACCAAATTCATAGGCCCATATACAACTGAGGAGAGTTTATTTATCTAGGCTAAATTTTCTGTCACTGTTACAATGAACATAGTACAACTTTGTTCTAAACTATACAAGATATATGCTTACCTAAGAAATTTAGAAAAAGTCCTAAAGCTTCTAAAAGATATTGAATCATACAAAATAGTTCCTCTAATGTATCTCTTATTAGAAGCATATAACAAATCATCAAAAGTAGTCTGCTTTGATGTGCTCTTTCATAAAGTTTTCCTCCGTTTGTCCATTTCACTAATTCCTGACATAGGGCTCGAAGTTGAGATTTTTCAATTAGTTGCTTTGACCTTGATTCTCGTTATCGCTCTCTGCCTCTGTGCTACAATCTCTTATTTAGGACTCATTGAGGAAGAGGGCTAAAGAATTTGCGGTATACATGAGCCATATCTGCATTGGCATAACAATTTGTCACATGACATGAGAAAACAAAGGAATTTAAGAGATAAAGAAGAAATGCATACCTAAGAACCAATTGTGATCTACAATTAGATTCTTCTCTGCACATGGGAGACAATAACATGTCAGAGTTCCCTTTCAAACTTAGTTAATTTGACTTCAAACCCCTTCTACAAGCCACAATATATCCAAATGTTTTCTCACAACTCAAGACACCAAGATTACCCTAAATAACCATCCAAACCACGTCAAAACAGTGATCAAACCCAGGCAGAACACAACTGATATTTCAGGGCAAAACACGATTTAAACACTTACTAAAACCACATCAATTCAACACCAAACCCTCCAACAAAATTTTCCTGCACTTCAACTTGATTTTATAGATCAAATTATGAGTTAAGATATCGTCTAAAAACCATGCTTGTAAATACAAAACATTCAGTACACAGAAAGACTTAACCGTAGCAGCATCAACATCATATGAGTTATGATATCAGAGGCAATAAGCTGCTCTTCATTTGGGAATTGTACATATAACAAAGACTTGAGTTGCTCTCCTTTTTTTCAATATTAACTTGAGCTCCTCTCCTAAATCATCTAGTATTTGTAGCAAGATAATGCAGTATTACTGTAAAATAAAAGGACAATGCGACAAGAACACTGACAGCCATAGGCACTTGGCTGCCACTTCCCAACGGCTAATGGAAGTTGAACATGCACAGTATAAACTAACATGGTTAAAGACATTTGGGTCGTACTCAACCGAGCATGAAGTAACATATTTCAAAGGGCATGAAGAGATCAAAACTTAACAACATTACCAACTAGTATTTAGTGTTAGAGAATACTTGCTTCCTTTGCTGCCACTACAACTCTCGCTCTAGCTGCGTATAGTTGAACATGATGATCGATTAAGTCACAAGACATGAAAAAACATTCACCAAGGCCCAAATCCAGCTCCTACTTCACATATACTCATCCAAGGGTATTCCTCCAGTAGCTACGACATCAAAAAAACACAAATCCAACCGCAAAAAAGCCAAAACTAAATGCATAAAGGTAAGCTCAGAACAAGTGTAGTTTAGCAGTAGATTAGTGCTTAGTAGTTTTTTTTCCCAATTCTGCAATTATATCTCAAGTTTTCTTCATGCATTGCATAATTATTATACACTTTTGGGAAATAACCAACACAACGAAACAGGGGAATGGGACTAAGTATTGAAACAAGCAATTCATTGAAACCTAAAACAAACTCAAAATCAGGCTCACACTCGAATCATAAAAACATTCAAAATCGAACCTGAATTTCCTTCAAGATTCGAGCAAGGGGAAGTATGATTCAAACGACCATTATTTTCAGCCTCCAGCCAACAAGAGCATTCCAGAGATTGAATCAGTCTAACCCATAAATCATAAACGATGAGAGAGCAAACTAACTCATGAACAACCACAAAGCAATCAACATCAACAACCAAACCCGAATTCATTAATATAATTGCGGTCAAGAACAACGCAAACCAGACACCATAATCTCAAAATCTCAAACAAATAGGATGAACCCAGAATCGAAGAATAGAGAAGAAGAGATGAAAGCAAATAACGAGAATCATGAGCACAAATTCGAACCCTAAATTCGACTGCAAATTACCCAGAGAAAATAAAAAATAATCCATAATCATGAGTCAACAAAAACGCCCATTAATTCGATCCAAAGCATCAAACTACTCAGAAATTTCAATAACAAAACAAAACTCGGTGTATTTTAGTGTAAGTAATGCACCTTGGCTACCAAACCTAATTTGCAAGTCCAGCAACAACAACATTAGATATGTGTTTTGCGGTGGTCGGTGAAGCAGCGAAGGTGGACACGGCCGACAATGGGTGAAGCAAGTTGGGACGGCGGGCGGTTGACAGCAGCAGCGAGCAATTGGCAACGGTGGCCAGTGGGCGTGGTGTCGGTGGTTTGTGAGGGTGGGTGAAAATGGGCTTTGTTGTTCTCGCAAGTTGCCACTCGCAGCCGAACAGAAAAGGCTTGAGTATTAATTGAATGAGGGAAAGAAGCAAAAATAACTGTTAAAAGGGTAAATTTCTCATTATATTATAAATGATCCTTCTATCCCAATGTTTTTCATTATGTTATAAATGATCCTAGAAAATGTTACAATAGAAACCCAAAGATAACGTTTTTCAATTATGTTAGTAATATCTATTAATTGTTACAATTACTATCATGGTCTTAATAAAATTTATGGCCACAACAAGTGTTACTAAAATTGTTAGGAAAATTTAAGCTATTGTAACAATTTTGAATTGTTACAAAATAAATGTTAGCATATGCATTGTATGTGGTAGTGTCTTAGAGTTGTTTGTAATGAGTTTTGGTTATTGAAGTCGTGAATTAGAGATGGATTTTTAGTGTATTATGATGCACATAAAGTGTTCCATGAAATGTCACACAAAAGAATGGATTATGATTGGAAGAGTATGACTTGGTTGATGTTTGATTGTTGAGATTTGTTTATGCATGATGTTTTGGCTGATGAATTCACTGTGAGAGCGTGAGTTTTAGAGATAATTATAGATGCATGTACTTGGATTAAGATTGGAGTAGCAATTTAGTGAGTATTATGATGTTTGATGATGAATTCATGAAGGATTATACTTGGGATGTTAAAAATATGTCAAGATTATGCCTTGCATGTATGAAATATGGTCAGTGATGCAAGAATTCTGGATGTTTTTAATGCAAGAAATTGAGTATTGATGCTTAAGAGGTGATTTGGGGAAGATTAGTGTAGAATACTAAAGTTTAAGATGCATGCAAGGCCAAAGGAAGGGGTCATTTTCAAGTTTGGTTACAATCTGGAAATTTAAGGGAATATGAAATGTGATTTTGACCCAATTTATGATTTGGATAGGTAGCTTAAGATATTAGGTAACACCCGATTTTTCGATATTCGGAATTTCGATATGTATATCTCAAGTTATGACCAAAACCATAAAGAGATGTAAGTATATACGATTTCTGAGGTCAGACTGGAAATGCATGTTTTTCGGTTGGTTAGAGGTCTCTTTGATTTAAGTGTTAAACATGAAAGTTGTAGAAGATTTATCAAGATTTTCAGAAAGGTAAATTTCGTAAACATAGGATATCGGGAGTGGAAGTTATGAGTCACCGAACCTTGGTCAGTAAACCGAGTTTACCCAGAAAATTCATGCGACTGTCTTATGTTCATGACCAAATTTCGGCCCTTTCCCATGTTCAAATCAGTTTATGATCAACACAAAAGTTTTAGTATGATCTTCAAGCTTCCCATAGATAGCTGGCACGTCCCAAACTGATGTTTATAACCCGAGTTATGACTCTCTGAAACACCGATGTTCATGTGTGTGCATTCTGGGCAGCCTGCTAAGTTAGGGGTTTTTACCCTCCATGATCACGTTTTTGACCTTCCTGATATCTAGAAAGTTGTAGTACATGAGCTTAGCTTCTCAAAAAGTCCTTTTTCATAATCATTCGATACTTGTGGGAGAAGTTATGGCCTCCCGTGTGAACCTTAGGAAGCGTGAACAATTACCAAGTAATCCTAGGATTTTATTAAGATATTCTTCTTAATCTCAATAAGGATAGACTCTAATTCTTGGTTCTTGTTCTTTTTCAAGTATTCCCAAGAGGCTTTCAAAAAAAAAAAGTATTCCCAAGAGGTCGTTGCGTCCAACTGTTCAAGTCTCTGCTGGTTTAAGTGAGTGTGTGTTCAACTGTTCAGGTACGCATATTGCCAACCCTTCAACAAGTGTGTTTTAGTAATGTTGATGATTTATGCTGATGATTTCGTGATGTCTAACTCTTGGAAAGTTTATGATTTTTCGTTCTTTCAATGATGAGGTTTATTGTTATATTGTGCTAACCGCACTTGAGGTACTTTCAATGTCGACAGACATCTTTCATGTGACCTTATCAGTGTCTATGATGAGGTCTATGATGAGGTCAATATTGAGGTCTATGATGATGACGATGTTAATGATATTAATGTTTATTTTATTTTGTTTCTTGGTTATTCAAGTTTTTAAGACTTGATTTTAAAAATGCGCGAACTAAAATGAACTGTAAAAGTTTACACTGTAGGGGTATGTGTACTGAGTTTAGTCAACTCATTTGTGAAGTTTTCTATTTTTGTTTTAGGAAGTGCTTCCCCAAGGGCTACACGCTCCTAGGCCCGAAGAAGTAATTGATGTGTCCTTTCTAGTTAAGGTAGGCATTCGGTAGCAAGAATGAGGACTTTCCCGCTTGGATGGTGATGATGAATCTCTCCCTTTTGGTAATATGATGGTTTTAAATATTTTGATGAAGAGATGTAAATCTTAAGTTGTGTGTTTATTTTGAAGTTGTTGACTATAATGTTAAAGGTTGTAAGTGTGGTATGTATTTACTTAAGTTGTATGTATGGTTATGTATGGTGTTTGTATTGGTTGGTTTCTAAAGTCTTGTCCCTTGTCATGGGGATGGCGGTAATGCCTCTGGATTTAGTTTTCCGCTGCGCTAATTCTTGAGTTATGAATTGTTTAGCAGTAACCCAATAATTATGAATCTGGGGGCGTTACAATTGGACAATAATGCACTGAACTTTGACCTTGACAATAATGCACTGAACTTTGAGAGGTGTTGGATAATAATGCACCTGAAACGATTTTGATGGTGGCCGACTTAGTGGAGTTCTTACGGGGCGGACCGAGCAGATAAATTGGCTAAATAATATTTAAATTTATGACATGTAAGCTAATCTACACAAGCAAATGTGGTTTTATACAACTACAACAACAATCTCTCAACGAAAACACGTTTAAGCAAATGTGATTATATATATATATATATATATATATATATATATATATATATATATATATATATATATATATATAGGGATATTAGATTCTAATAATCCCTACAATCACAAATTGTATGGCGATAATCCCTACTATCATTTTGAATTCTGGTGGTCCAAAAAAAAAAATTGTATTGTAGTAGGACAAAATCGAGTGTATACGCTAAATATCATAGATTTTGTGTTGCATTTGATTCAAAACTTTGTATAACACTTTACTACGTTTTTTTAATGAATTTACAGCATTTCTTCCGATTTTTTTCAATTTTTTTTCAATTTTTTATGATTTTTTCAATTTTATTCCTTTTAAAAAATCATAATAATTGCTCGGAATCTCAAAAAAATAATTTGAAAAATGTTTTAGTAACTACACTTCGTTACCTATCTAGGGGTAGGAACCAAAAAAAAAACAATATGGGGTAGGCATGGAAAAATAAAAAGAATGTGGTGATGGATTTGGTACCACTACAATACAATTTTATTTTTTTTTGGACCACCAGAATCCAAAATGATAGTAGGGATTATTGCCAAACAATTTGTGATAGTAGGGATTATTAGAATCCAATATCCCTATATATATATATAGTAATATATATATATATAGGGATATTGGATTCTAATAATCCCTACTATCACAAATTGTATGGCAATAATTTACTATATATATATATATATAGGGATATTGGATTCTAATAATCCCTACTATCATCAATTGTTTGACAATAATCCCTACTATCATTTTGGATTCTGGTGGTCCAAAAAAAAATAAAATTGTATTGTAGTGGGACAAAATCGAGTGTATACGCTAAATATCATAGATTTTGTGTTGCATTTGATTCAAAACTTTGTATAACACTTTACCACGATTTTTAATGAATTTACAGCATTTCTCCCAATTTTTTTCAATTTTTTATGATTTTTTCAATTTTAATCCTTTTAAGAAATCATAATAATTGCTCGGAATCTCAAAAAAATAATTTAAAAAATATTTTAGTAACTACACTTCGTTACCTATCTAGGAGTAGAAACCAAAAAAACAAAAACAATATGGGGTAGGCATGGAAAAAATATAAAGAATGTGGTGATGGATTTGGTACCATTACAATACAATTTTTTTTTTTGACCACCATAATCCAGAATGATAGTAGGGATTATTGCCATACAATTTGTGATAGTAGGGATTATTAAAATCCAATTTCCCTATATATATATATATATGTATATATATATATATATATATATATATATATATATATATATATATATATTATTCTTTTCAAAGTTGATTCCCTTTGCCTATGTCTGTATTAGTAGACATACCATAAATTTAAATATTTTTGAGTCAATTCATGTCCTCCACCTGCTAAGTAGGATTGTCACTGAGTTAGCCGCTGCCGGAATCGTTCTGGGTGCATTATTGTTCAACACCCCCCAAATTACAGTGTATTATTGTCCAATGTTTAATTCAGTGTATTATCGTCTAACACCCCAAAAATTCAGTATATTAGCATCCAAAAACCCTTTTGAAAAAAATATTAAAAAAATATTTTAGATTAATGGTTGATATTTAAAATGAAAAAAAAAATCAATGGTCGATAATTTTTATTTTATACGATTCAAGGATTGGGAGAGGGAAAAAAAAAAGAGCGGAAGACCTATTTTTATTATATACATATATATATATATATATATATATATATATATATATATGGGAATGGATCCAGTGAGAAGGAACTTTAGGTGAGAAGGTGAGAAGAGAAGATCTTGGCCCTCCAAATCAGATCAAACGGCTGGGATTAAAACCACTATCCCCACTGAAATTCCTGCACACGTGTGGGAAAAAAAAAAGAAAAATCTCAGCTTATTTAATTATGTCGCAGGATTTGTGGGATTTGGAGAGAGAAAGTGCAAGCAAGGAAAAACCACAATTTTGAAACTTTTTCATATCGTTACTCAAGCACACTGCAAACTTTAGTCTTGTTCTAGGGTTTTTCAAGGAATTCGAGCAGACCATTCGGCATATTCTAGGGTTTTGTCGACAAACTTGCTCAACCACACCGGGGTTCCCAATCAAAGCATCGCCGGTTTTTTTTTACCATACACATTCAGCAACATCGACGGCAAGGATGAAGTCAGACAGTGGCAATTCTCTTTGTGGTTGATTGTTCACCAATTTCATAGCTCCAATGTGATTTTACGGTGAATTTGAAGTGATGTTCATGTGTTGTTGATACTTTGTTATAGGGGACAAGCACAGAGGACAATAATTCCGGCA